>JAUZST010009711.1:0-12819 GCA_034779995.1 Parotocinclus haroldoi | reverse complement strand
ATCACACTGCATTTAAAATACAATATTGACCATGGCACTTTGTACATATTTGTACAATTTGTACAATAAATTAAGATATAAAGCAAATAAACATTATATAATGTAATTGCAATACAGCGCAGGAATTCAGTTAAGAGACTGAATATATATTGAATTATTATTGAATAAAACATTAGTTGTGCTATGCCGTCACAGCTATTGGTTCTGAGTGTTCCCAGTTCAGTATACAAATAATACAATATCAATATGCATTTTAATAAAGTCAGAAATATGTATTATTAACCACATTGTAGTCTTGACAAGCACAGCTCCAGCGCCCCCAATTCTTAGCCTTAGTCTGCATATCATCCCTTTGTCTGATTGAGTTGAATCTGGGGTAATCCAGTTTGCTCCCACATTCCAACGACATGCATGTTAGATTAAATGGAATTCTGAATTGCCCATTTCTAAAGTGTGTGAATGTGAGGCTTGACTGGTACAGTGTAGAGTTGTTCATTGAAAAATGAATGAGTGAAAAATGTCAAAGACCAGAATATGTACTTTTTTAAGCTGGTATGCTGGAGACCCAAAAAGGTCATAAGCGTTATCTGTTCTGTGTTGTTCCAAATTGGTTTAGTACTGGTTTATCCTTTGGACTGTAATGTCCTTGCTGGTAGAGCTGGTTGACCAGTGTCCATAACACAACATATGGTGATCTTTGATTTTTTTTTTCAACTTTAACTATGCAAATGAAATCTAGTTTGTCTAATAAAAATAAATAACTGGCTCTGTGCTGCAACATAGAAGCGACACTATGAAGCTTTTATTTTGATAAAAGAGTAATGTGACCATTCAGCAACATTTGTATCTACACAGCTCTGCTAATTTCACAAAACTGTTCATCATGTGATAATCACACTGCACTCAGATGATCTTTGGTCTTAAAGGAAAACTGTACCAAATGTCAACAGTTCAAACCACAGTTATACATGAGGTCAGAGGCCTTGGATTCAAGACCAATCAAAAAGGTGTGGCTGAATTGTAGAATTTGTGTATTACTTTCCAGAGAGAATTACCCCTAATGTACACACAATTGCTTTAATACTTTAATTCAATTAATTAAATGTAATTATATGTTGACCAAACAGGCATATTACACAACCCCAAATCAGAAAAAGTTGGTTCAGTATTCACAATTCCTTTGAATTTGATTTAATTGCAGATTGCTTGAACCTGTTGCCATCCCTTTTCACCACACCTAAAAGATGTTTTGGCACAGAGGATACCAAGTAATTTAGTTTTTCACGAGTTATTTTGTCTCACACATCTTAAGATGTGCAGCTGTATGACTTTGTCGCATTTTTTGTTTCAACATTCTCCACACGTTCTCTCCTGGAAACAGGTCAGTACTACAGGCATGACAGTCCAGAACGCGTACCCTCTTCTTTCACAGCCATGCATTGGTAATGTGTGCAGTATGTGGTTTTGCATTGCCTTGTTGAAAAATGCATAGATGTCCCTTGAAAATATGACGTTTTGAGTGCAGCATATGTTGCTCTAAGATCACCAGTGTACTTTTCATTACTGCTGCCATCACAGAAATGTAAATGATCTTTGCCAAGGTCAATGACACAACCCCATACTGTGACAGACCCTGGCTTTTGAGCTTGTTGCTGATAACAGTCTGGATGGTGCTTCTCATTTTTGGTCCAGAGCACACAGCATTCATTCTCCCCAAAAAAGTTAACTGAAATACCACAGTACACATTCCCAGTGTGTGAGAGTACATCCTAGATGATAGAGAAGTTTCTTTTTCCACAGTAAAAATTTGTAAGTAAGTAACCCCTTATTATAGTGCTTGCCTAAGGTTTGCCAAAATAATTTCCTTGCCCATGTGATTATATCAGCTATTGATGAATGGCGGGTTCTTGATGCAGTGCCGTCTGAGTGATTGGAGTTCACAGGATTCAGTTTAAGCTTACACCCTTGGCCTTTATGCACCAAAATTATCTTGGTGGATTTCACTAGTTTAGATTTTAAAAGTTCAGATATCTCAGTACTATATCATGCTGTTAACTCAAACTCAGACTTCTCCCATTGAACATGAAAATGTGGTTTGAAGATCCAGGCACAGACCTAATAGATTAACCATGGTGGTTGTATGTCTCTGGAAGTCCATTGTGTTTTCATGTGGACACTGTTTTGAAGGGGATAAATGACTACTGATCTTGGACAAAGGGCTCTAGTAAACTGGAAATATTATATTATGGGCTGTAATGTAGCAAGGTTTCTTGTTTAAACTGCAAAGCTCCACTGAAGGGATAAGAATCTCTTTAATTCGGTTATATGGTCAGTCAGTAAAACGATGTGAACAGATGCGTTTTCTCGATTTTATATACCACCAGCTGTAACTTTCTCCATGGGAGGAAAATATATCAACGTTAATTCTGACCAACTTCATTGTAATACATTTTTATTGCAAATAAGTTATGTGAACTTATAATGTCAATGCTGTGGAATGAATGCAGTTATGTTTACTCTAATCAGATGGAATAGTGGTATACTTTGTAATAGTCCTGCATTACTTGCATGGGTGTGTTCCATTCAGTGAGTTGCACATGAAGATGATTTAGGTGAACGGGCTGCCAGCTAAACAGAAAGAGGAGTCATGCACGCACACACTGAACACGAAAGACTAAACCTACAACTACAACTAAAACTACACAGGGGCATTAACTATAGGATATTACAGATGCTGAATAGACCATCACTGTACAATAGCAATAGTGTTAGTAATTAAACCTTACCTGGATGTACTGGACTCTTAAAATGGCTTTCTTGTTCTGGGGCTCTGCTAAAGGACTGACCAAATAAATGACAGCATGATGAAATGATTTTTAAAAATTTTTTCTTTTCAGGAGATATTGGAGAATCTGATGGGGCTATGATTGCATTAAAAAAGCAACACATATATTTATGAGACGTTGCCAAGTCACTTACATGCAACAATCCACCCTGTCATTACAACCACCTCTTTGTCACAACCATTGTCCATTTTTTCACTTCATTACAATATCTCATAAAAGTAAGTATGTCCCTCACATTTTGCAGTACTTTATTATAACTTTTCATGGGACTGAAGATATGACATTTTGATAAAGTACAGCTTGTCTAACAGTAAAAATTTGCTGTGCTCTCATAATAATCTCATCACACAGCCATTAATGTCCCCAAAGAGTCAATATTTTGCGTGACCACTATTATTATTATTATTATTATTATTATTAATTTTTTAATTTTATTTTACAGCTCTGCCTTAACTCTCTTTGACTCTCTTAGGAGTTCACTAGAGCTTTACAGATTGCCACTGGAATCCTCTTCCACTCCTCCATTCTGACATCAGAGAGCTGCTGAATGTCGGAGACCTGAGACCTTGTTCTCCTCCACCTTCCGTTTGAGAATGCCTCACAGATGCTCAATAAGGTTTAGTCTGGAGTATGCTTGAACTCTACCCTCAGTTTCTATACAATCAGTTTATATTTCCTTCTGGGATGACAGCCATTCAGACCAGTTTTATAAAGTGTGTTGTGCATTGTCTGAGCACTGACAGGCTGACCCGCACCCCTTTAAACACTGCAGCAATGCTGGCAGGACTCAGACATTTCTTTTTACAAGCCAACCTCTGGATATGACACTGATTATGTGCACTAAACTTCTTTGGTCGACAATGGTGAGGCCCTGTTCTGAGTGGATCCTGTCCTGTTAAACCGCTCTATGGTCTCGGCCATCTTTATGAAGAGCAAAAATAAATTTTCAAATTCACTTTTTTGCCATGATGTGCCTTGAAGAACTTCCAGTGATCAGTATAAGAGAGTGTGAGAGTCATAACACCAAATTTAACTCATGCATTTAACACATGCGCACGCCATTCAAACCTGAGATCTTGTAAAACTAGTCACATGATCTAATTTGGGCACAACTTGGCTATTTTTACTTAGGTGTGTACCCGATTTTGTCGCTAGTGGTTTAGACATTAATGCTGAGTTATTATGAGGGCACAGCAAATTTACACTGTGGTGCCTATCCACGAGGAAAGCACAGGGCACAGTGTAACTGTACTGTGTACTGTTTCAGTACTGGGGTGACTGTCCCCTCCCTGAGGTGCAGCTACTCAACGCATGTGATGCTTGACCAAGGCAGAAGGCACCACTGTTACTTAAACCCAGGTCACCACCATGGTGTAGGCTACTGTATTAGACATCAGACAATGCATTTGTTGTTTCACATTTTTCTCTTTTTATTTGCATTCATGGAAAGGTAAAGGGAATGTATGCAAATCAGAAATGTGTTGTTCATTTTTGATATTAATCTATGCAAACTGATCCATATACAAATGTGTTGCATCCAAGCTTCTTTATGCTACACTGAAAGCCCATTTCTTTAGCAATACTTGCCTCATGCTGGTCTCTGCTAAAATGAAGCTCAGTTTTGTGCTGACGAAACTAGTTTTCTTTCAGGCCTTTTTCTATTTGTCTTGTTTGGCAGAAAGGGACCGGCAAATAGTTTCTAATACTGGAGACATTGTTATTGCTGGACTTTTTCCGATTCATAACTCCAAAAAGGATGGAGATGCTTCAGACATATGTGATTTGTGAGTATAATATCAAACTTGCAAACCAGTGTGTACTGACATATTGATAGTATTTTAATGTTCAAGGCTGTAGTAATGTGGTTTTATATGTTGTTTATTTTATTTCTATATTTTAGCATTTCAAAAAATCACCCTAAAGTTTTTGTAAAATATATTGTATGAAAGCAGTTCAGAGATGACAACCTTGTAACTGTCTGTAATGTCTTTTATAGGGAAAGCTTCAAACCCAATATCTTACTTTACAGTCAAGTGATGATTTATGCCATTGAGCAGATCAACAACTTATCAAGCTCCAATTTCAAAATTGGATACGAAATGTATGACACCTGTTCAGATGTCTTTGTGGCAATGAATGCCACATTACGGATCCTTGAAAAACAAGCACTTCTGGGGGATGAATACTGTAATCATACAGGCAGTTTAGGTAAAAGTAATGTCAAGGCAGTTATTGGAGAGTACACTTCTGAAATGTCAGTTGCTGTGGCCCGCCTGCTTTCACTGGCTCGCATGACACAGGTATGAGGACCTGCTTTTTCAACATATGAATCAAAGCAACCTTTGCTTATAATGCTTCTTGAGAAATACATTAAATTAAATTAAATTTTTTTCGTATTTTCTATATTTCAGATAAGTTATGGATCAACAAGTGAAAGTTTGAGTGGCGTATCCAAGTTTCCTTCTTTCTTTCGCACTGTCCCAAATGATAAACAGCAAGCTAAAGCTATTGCCAATCTTGTAAAAGAATTTAACTTTGTGCCTGTAGCCATTTTTGGTAGTGATGATGAATATGGAAGGTATGGTGCTGAGAGTCTTAATGACTACTTTAGACAATACAATATATGTATTGAGTTCAAAGAAATCTTACCAAATGATTTATCGAATCAGTCCTCTAAGCTTGCTTATCTACAATATCTCCTTAACACATCAAAGGCTGAAGCCATTGTGCTCTTCACACATGAACAAACTGCAAAAACAGTCCTCAAAGAAACTGTTAGGCTTAGGAAAAATAGGACTTGGATAGCAAGTGATGGATGGTCCACATCAGGTATAATCTCTCAAATGCAAAATTTATCACAAGTTGGGAGGATTCTGGGTGTCACCTGTAAAATAAACAATGTGTCAGGCTTTGTGGAGTACATGGAGGAATTCATAAACCGACAGAACACCACGGAAAATTTTCTTAGTAATATTTTAACTAAGAGTCCTTTCTGTAATGAACAACAAGAAAAAGAGCAAAGCTGCACATCATTTGCATCAAAACCAGTCAACAGTACAAACAAATGTATTAGTAAGACATGTTTATTGAGCTTCATCAGGAACTACAGATCATATGAGCCATACACTGTGTATTTAGCGGTGCAGATAATAGATCAAGCCATTAAAAGTGCACTTCAGACAAATGACAAGGATTTTCCAGCATGGAAGGTAAGTGTAAATGTACACTAAAGTATTTGTCAAGAGTAGCTTTAATACCAGAATAGAATAATTTGCAATGTATCAGTCAAATTTCTGTTGTGTACTTGAATTAAATGTGGAAACTTTAGTTGTGGCCTTGACAGTACCATGCGAACAAACTGAATGTGGATTATAACTGAATGGATTTTACTTTAAGGTGTGTGTAAATGTATCCATAATCCTCAGAGGGTCAACTACAATATCAGGACTGTCTTTATGTTTTAGGCCAAAATAAAGAGGTAAATTACTGAACTAATGTGTTTTTATTTGCCTTTTCAGCTCATAGAAGTAATCGAAAACGTCAGCATAGACAATAGTAATACAAACATGAAAATGAGTGAAAATCGGGATATTGAGCTTGGATATGACATTTTAGAACTGACAACAAGTGGGCCACAATTCATTGGGACGTATGACAAAAATGTCATAAACATCTCTGCTAATATACCTCAAGAGAGTGTATGAGCATTAAACAAGTTCTTTATTTGACATTATTCTTAATAATGATTAAGCAATCCACACAACAGCTCTGAAAAGTATAATAATTACATGCTATCTGTTTGTTTCCCCTAGTTAACTCAGTTCAATTGCTCAAAGTCATGCAACTCAGGATTTGAATTAAAAGGCAACTCATGCTGCAAAATATGTGAACCCTGCATGCCTGGTACATTCTCCAATGGTAATGGTGAGTCAGTGGCCTACAGTACTATTGTACAGTACATATTATAACTGGTCAAGAAATTACAAATAATTTGTTTGTATTCGTAGCAAGGCAAACAGCATTTATTTTAAACTAATGCGCTGACCAATTTTTTTCATTAGCAGGAAGCACATGTGAGCCATGCAATGACTCCAGCGATTCAAAATGCAAAGAAATGTTCTTGCCATGGGAGGATGGTTTTAGCATTACACTGGCTTTATTTGCTGCTGTTGGCTTGGTCATCACTATAGCTGTATTTGCCTTGTTCTGGAAGTACTATTGCACGCCTGTTGTGAAGGCTGCTGGTGGTTATCTTTGTTTTCTGGCACTCTTTTCTCTCCTGGGCTGTTTTACTAGTGTTTACCTGTTATTGGATGAGCCTACAGATCTCTTATGCATGAGTGCAATGCCGCTCTTTGGTTTGTCCTATACGCTATGTGTCTCTTGCATACTATCAAACCTGCTACAGATATTTATCTGCTTTGCTTATGACATTAAGTATGGGAATTTGCTAAAGCGTATCAATAAGTACCCTGTTCTGGTGATAGTCTGCACTAGTGTGCAGGTGATTGTGTGTACACTTTGGTTAGTGCTGTATCCACCTCACAAGTATAAGCTTACCTTAGACACAATCATTCTTGTGTGTAAAATAGGCAGTCCAGCTTTTTATTGTGCCATGCTGGTGTACATCGCTCTTCTCTGCATTATTGGCTTCCTCTTTGCATATAAAGGGAGGAGACTGCCAGATCTGTACAAAAATGCCAGCTTCATCAAGATCAGCATGTTAGTCTACTTGGTGGTGTGGGTCATTTTCATTCCTGTCTATATATTAAATAGTTCTGAGCAAAAGAGAGCCTATGAAGCCTTAGCCATTTTGGTTTCCAGCTATGGAATTCTATTTTGTCACTTTGGCCCAAAATGTAAAATTATGATTTTGAATAACGAACTGAATGATGAAAATAAAATTGTGCAACACATCCGTAATTACTATGAAAGTAAAGGTATAACTATTACAGGAAAAAACTACAGTGAATTTCAAAATTAGTGCATAGTGTAAGTGCTGCAGGCTGTATGTAAACAGGGTTGGACAAAATACTTTGAATATGTACTGATGGCCGAATACGTAATACATTATTCAAAATGTATTCATTAATGTTACAGTACATACAGTACATATTTTACAGTACAATTGTATATTTAGAATACAATTGTTTTTGGTAATAATTTTTGAAAAATGCACATGTACAACATCTGTGCTTTATCATTTGTTTATTTACTTGATGTAATACTTCTGGGTAATGAAATATCTATTAGTAATGTTTTTCACCACATTGCCACTTTTCAGAACCTTTAACCAGAAGAGCAGACTGCTTCAGAGGAGACTATAACTGAACATTCTCAGTTATTAAACTAAAAATAAGACCACTTACTGAATTTAGGTGCAATGTTGCATTGCTGTGTCCGTTTTTTGTTGTTTGATTGGCTTTTCTTCTTGAACTTCTAAACTTCTTGTGCATGGGTCATCATCACGGATTCTTTTTGCTTGGCTTGTTTTATATTCTGCAAGATTATTTTGCTATGTGTGCAAATCACAGAATGTACAGTTATTCATTGGACACTCACAAGTAATACAATATATAACACATTTATTATTTAGTAATTACTGTAAAATATTTGATGTGATGTTGTTGGATTTTAAGCACTGTTGACCATAATCAGTAGATGTTGTGTTTCGGATGTGTTTGAATGAAGAATGTTTAAGATGCACAATATATGTCAATTGTATTAGTTCCAGTGGAAAGGTAATTTGTTGCTTTATTTTGTTTTGATCATTAAGAAGTTGTGGTTTTGTATGAATTACAATACTTAAATAAATGTTTTGGAGTTCGGAAGCACAAGATGTCTATGAATGTGTCAGAAAAAAAAACATAAAAAACTCTGGTGACTATAGTGGCCTAGCGTTTTGGGGTTCCAGGGTTCAAATCCCCCCTCTGCCAAGCTGGCAGCTTTTGGCAGCTGGCAGCAATTGGCACCCTGAGAAAGGCCCTTAACCCACAATTGCTTGGATTGTAAGACTGTATGAATTGTTAGTCTCTGGATAAGGGCTAAGGCTTCTGTTAAATGACGTAAATGTAAATGTAAATGATGGTCGGCATAAACCGGCATATGTGGTGTTTTTAGAACTGGTGAAGAGCATGAGCTAGTGTGTGTTGGGTTGTATTTTTAGTGTTGGGAATCAGTATTACACAGCACATGATGCAGCACCTGGTGTTGTGTTTTGAATGCTGGTATAGATCATAAACCAACAATGTTTTGTTGTAAATGCTGGGGTCCAGTATAGGTCAGTTTATGCTGTGTTTTGAAATCTGGTGTCTGGTATTCAGTACAAGACACTCACCTGCCACTGTTTGTCTATGGGTATTGCTGAATATAGCTAAAAGATAGCTGAATCATCTCTTGTTATTATCATTTCTCTAAGGTTTGTCAAAATGCTCTTGGCCGTATGGCATACAGTAGTTGAGCAATATTTCTAAAAATATATAGTTTTGACAATAACATTGATAATCTGCATGTTAGTTCCCAAAGGTCTAAATCTATCCAGATTATTTTGCTTCTGTGTATCTGGTGATAGTATGCTCTGGTCCTTGAAAGTTTGTGAACCCCTTGGAATTGTCTATTTTTTTTGCATAAGTATGACCTAAGACTTCTAATATTTGTGCATGCATTAATTGAGAGAAATGATCAAATATTGCATATCGTGTTTGTGATTAGTAGATAAGTAAAGCTCTAGGATTAGCAGTTAATTGTAAGGTGAAAAACACTCACAAACTATCACAAGTTCAGATAACACCTGGTTTCCCCTAAAGGAAGTTTGGCTGCTGAACTTGGGGACTCAGCATGTAACCCAATTAAACAAATTTTGTCCAGTAAAGGTGGAGGTACTGGGCATATTCTGGGACATTATCGACATCTTGGTCGTTCACTGTCTGTGACACACTGGAAGGAATTAGCAGCAATAACTGCTTGTTTCCCCTTAAGAAAATGTACTGTGCTTTTTATGAACTTTGTGTAAAAGTAGCATCTTATTCAGTATTTTACCTCTCCCCGACATTCAAACTGCAAAATGGCATAGAAACTGAGACTGTTAAATATTTTCACAGCTTAATGTCTTAATGTGTGATCTGCTTTCTCAGCAGTAGATGGAGCCGTATAGACATACAACTAATGAAGATAAATATGTGCACTATACATGTGGTGTAAGTTCGGAAGGTACAGTAACTAGTACAAAAAGCACACGTGACACAACCTAATTACCCTAGTTTATGGTTATGCTTCTTAATCACAAATGGGTGCTACGTAATACCCAATTCTACACAAGCCCTGAGTAAAAGTACACACACACACACACACACAAACACACACACACACACACACACACACACACACACACACACTGGTACAATGTACTGTAAACTTTGACAGTAGAACAATGGAGAATTCTGGTAAAACTGTGAAATAATTTATGGTCAGTTCATAGTCAACCAAGTTTACAATTATACTATGAAATTTGACAGTGGAACCATGAGTTCACATTAATACTGTGAATCAATTTACAGTTTTACTATGAAATTTCACAGTACATTTTTTCTTGGGCACACACACAAACACTAACTGTGTGGCAGAATCAAGTCACCTCAGTTTATATCTTTAAAGAAATCTGATGTGTGTGTGCGCTGCCTATAAATGTAATGGATGACAATGTGATCTAGATGCATTTCGGATTGCTTTGCTTGGCCATTGTGAAGCTTCTTTCATGAGTTGTGAAACATAATTGCAGTCTATTCCCTTGTATTTACTCTTACTATTTGATAAACAAAGCTATAAAGCACCAGACTTAGTTTTAGATTGTAGAGGTACAGTGTAGAATTAAGACATCCACCTGCAACCCAATACTGGAGTCTCAAAGTAAGCCCAGCTTGGGAGGTAAAGTCATTGTTTATGCACTGGATTAAGGTGGATAGTTGATAACTGGTAGATAGCTAACTGTTTGAAAATGTTTGTCACCTTAGTGGTGGTGTGGTAGCTTATGTTAACAATATTTGTAGCTGTAGTCTATATGCTGTCAAATAGTTACCCAGCATAAAGCATGACCACCCTAAAATGGCATTGTTATATTATGGAAATCACTCTCAGAATTATTTGCCATACATTTGCTGTTAAAAGAAGACATATGTTGTGTTTTGTGTCAATAGAATGATTGATGCCTGCATGTCATATTAGTATGGTGGATATTATGGGACAGTGGCATTTTTATTTGCCAGGCCAAAACCATACCAGTATACCAGAATAACCTGTATCAGTATAACAACACCATGCTTGTACTAGCTTAGACATTGTGATAGTCTTTGTGATAGATGCTAATAGAGTGATACATTATTTGATTAATTAATCCATTAATTAATTGATTTTCATACTCCAGCTCAGGGTCCCTTCCAGCTGGGTGCTAACCAGCAGAATAGAACGCAGTTTGAGAACCAACCTGAGACAGGGCTGAAATCCACACAAACACTAACTCACTCTCACACACTTTAGAGACACCAACACCAGCTGACTCACCACTGCTTTGGCATGTGTGTGGAAGCCAGAGTACCTATAGGTGCACCACACAAACATGGGGGAACATGCAAACTCAACGCAGACATAGAGTCCAGGATGGAAATTAAACCAGGGACATGTCTGTCCCTGTTTTGTCCCTTGTCTGGACATGTTTCGTGGCAGTGCCACTGTGTCATACCAAGGGTAATACTATGTAAGAAAATTAATTATATGTTACATGCAATTAAATTGTCTGTCTATTGTCTTAGAGTACTGTCTCTAACTTTATGTTATTATTGGATATTACCTACTGTAGTTACTGTACCTGGATATTCTTTGTGGCATAATAATAATAATAATAATACAACAGCTGTGATACATTATGTTACATATGTGGGAAGTATATACTCAAAGTTCTAATATGACAAACTCCTAACACTGGTTGGCAACATGTCAGTCTGAGACTTGGAAGTCAATGCCATTTGCAGTCCCAATCATTATAGTGAGAACAGAAATTCCGTGACCTGTTTTGACCTGTTTTGACTGGCATCTCTACTAAAAATAATAATATGTTGAACATCCCAATCTGCCTTCAACAGTTCAATAATTCTGAAGTCACCAGCAACTTGGAGATTATGAGTCACATAAAGATGCCAGATGAAGGAAATGATGCTGATCCAGATGTTGTAGTAATTATCATGAGATAATCTAGCCAGAATGAAATGACTTTCCATAGCACTGCAACAGTGACCCCTGTTGACACTGTAATGGACGGTATGCTTCTATCTGCTCCATGTGCTTTCCAGGATGCATATTGCACCCCCTCAACGCTGATCAGGAATAGGATTAAAATGTGAAGTAGCACCTAATAATAATAATAATAATAATAATAATAATAATAATAATAATAATAATAATAATAAGAAGAAGAATAAGAAGAGGAAGAGGAAGAAGAAGAAGTTGATAATAATGATTATGGTTGTCATGAGAGATGGGTGGTAATAATAAATTATATTATGATTAAGAAAAAGAACAATGTCACGCCCAGGATAAAGCTTGCCCCATCTTTCGAAAATGGTACTCAGGTTTATAGACATTATTTAGCCAGAATTAAATGACTTGCCCAGCACTTGCCCAGCACATTATAATAATAATAATAATAATAATAATAATAATAATAATAACAACAGCAACTACAATAACAGCAACTACAACAAAACCAAATAATAATAATAATAATAATAATAATAATAATAATAATAATAATAATAGCAACTACAACAACAACAACAATAATAATAATAATAATAATAATAATAAGAAGAAGAAGAAGAAGAAGAAGAAGAAGAAAATGAAGAAGAGACGATGATGATCATAATGATGATTATGATGAGAGATAGATGGTAATAATAATTGTAAACAATCTTAATGCCATGCC
>JAUZST010009710.1:7500-12819 GCA_034779995.1 Parotocinclus haroldoi | reverse complement strand
CAGAAGATCAGAAAAGCTTCCTTTTTACTGACGGCACTAAAGCTCATCTTCAGGGTCGTCGCTCTTCGGTCGAGCCGACTTTACTCCGATCACCTCGTTTATCTCAACTTTAGAACTTAAACCCAAATCCTCGTTCGTAATTAAGCCTGATAAATCAGGCTCCTCGTTATGAAATGGAATTATTACATCATTATAACATTGCTGCTTTGTCAGGGCAGAAATAACACTTTACACTCTGCTGTGTCGCCTGCATGTTTACACACACAGTCGCAAAGCCGGGGCTGTATGAGCACCTGGTCAGCGGCAGGTGGGAGAACAAGGGTGTTGCCTTGACAACCGGAGCCAGCTTCCTTTTCCTGCGCGGTCCAGATAAGCAGAAGTGCAGAAATCCCCTGCGCAATCCCCCCGAGACGGGAAGCCTCGCCGCGTAATAAAAAACCCAGACGCTTCCGAGACAAACAAGGCCTGGTACGAGTCCATGACCAGCGGCGTGGAGCTGCCCCTTAGCGCCTCGTGAGCACAGCTCAGGATGTACGACCTCAAACGCAAAACGGAATTCTATCGTCCTATCGTCATATCCAACTTCTTAGTCTTAGGGACGTTTCGCGATGGATCGCCATCTCAAGGCGGCCTTGAAACAGTTTTCGACTGTGGGAACCGGGGACGAGCGGGCCTCAAACAGGGACCCGGACCTCTTGTGGGGCCTAAGCTTTTAGAACTGGGTACGCAACTCGAGCAGTTCCCTTATCCCACAACTTTGTGTTTATTGCATTTATACACACTGTGAGATTAGGTTCACCTGTCACTCAGGTACGTTAACACAGGTCTCCAGTCAGCCAATCACACGCCGGACACAACCGGGACGAGCTGCCGAAAACAACCCCAGGGGCAGAAAGGTGAGAAAGTGTCTCTAGGTTTAACAGAGAACGGGCCGAAGGACCGAGGACGCGGACAGAAAGGTCCGGGTAACTCAAACGGCCACTCGGTACATCTCAAACCTTGAAGCAGATGGGCTACAGGGGCAGAAGAGCACACCGGGTGCCCCTTAGAGCGCTATAAGAGCCCCCCCCCCCACACACACACACACGCACAAACACCATCTAAAAATCACAGCAGAAATGGAAAAAAAGAAACCTCAAACGTCCAGGAGGGGCACCGGCCCCTTGTAGCCCACCTGCATCAAGGTTTGTGGTGGCCCAGTGGTTAAGGCACTGGACTAGGGAGCGGAAGGTCCGGGGTTCGAATCCTACCCCAGTTGCTTGGATTGTAAGACAGTATGAGTTGTAAGTCGCTCTGGATAAGGGCAAACGATCGCCGCTGGAGTAACGGACGTATTTCCGGGGTTACCGAATCACCCCTTTCATCACCGACGCTTCCTCCCACGGAGCTTCTGCACCACTCTGTGCAACCCTAAAGACAGAGGCGGGTTACAATCCCAGACATGACCAGTTTAAAAGGTTTAAACCAGCCCGTCCGGCTCGAACCACCAACCACGACCGGGTCCGACGCGCTGAACGCCGAACCCGCCAAGGCGCCAGTCCGAACCGTGACACGGCACACGGAGCAGGAAGCGCACGCACACACACACACACACACACACACACACACACACACACACACACACACACAAAGACACGAGTTCCTGTTTTGTGAGGAAGCACGCACCAGGACGTCCGGCTCAGAAGAAGCAGAAGCAGAGCCAGAGAGAACGTGGGAGCCCGAAACAGACACCTGCTTTCTCAACGGTTTCTCTTGTAACCACGGACGCCGCCACGGGCAGGGCGGTGCTCACATTCGCCTCATGCGCCCCGTTTCAGTTCTTACTTAACACGAAATCAGTCATTTCCTGCCTCAGCTCGTCCTAGATTAGACAGAAAGTCTGAAGCCACTTTCTCTTTCATTCATTTTCTCAGTGTCTTTATTAGAATACAACCAGAAAACAAAGGAAATGTGTTTAAATGTGTTTAAAAAAAAAACAAAACTGAAAAACACACCAAAAAAAAAAAACAGCTTTTGAACCTGAAGACGTGTCTTTTTGAAAGGGGAACAAACCTGCAAATGAGCTTTCCGGGAAGGAAACGGGGTGAAAAGCCTAAGATTGGAATAAAAATCGGAATAAAAAAATCAGGATTAAGGAGTGATGGATACGGATACCAAAAAATAACAAAATATATTGAAAAAAGTACAAAAAAAAACACATTAACGTGATAAACACTTACAAAACAAAAAGAGTACAACCTTTAACGGAAGTTAGTTTGAGAAAAAAAAAAAAAAAATTGGAAAACGTTTTCGAAGTATTTTACTAGTAATAAATAATTATCGTTTTAGAAATAAGTTTAGAAAGTGCGCGCAATTTCTACATGAATTCACTTATTCATTTTCGTACCTACAATTCAGTTGCCGTGGTTCCACTGCTTTTATTTTTCGTTTCGGAATTTCAAGTTTTTCAAGAATTTCAGCTTTTTTGGGCGAAATTTCAACTTTTAACTTTAAAATTTCACCCGGAAAAATTCTAAAAAGCGTATATAAAAAAAAAAAAAAATTAAATAAAATTTAAAAAAAAAAAACAATAAAAAGCCACCGCTTCTCCTTTAGGTCCCGGACGCCGATGTTCGAATTTCACCGGCCGATTTTCGAAAGTTAAAAGTCTGAAATGTTTAATTTGAAATTCTAAGACGGAATAAAAGCAGCGGAATAACGGCAACTACGATTCTAAGTACGAAAATGAACAAGTGAACGCGAAAACTGCACGCGTGAAAACGCAAGACACGGTAATTCCGTAAAGAAATGATTACTTTTACAATAATTCATTCCAAATTCATAGAAAAGTCCAAGTTTATTTATTTAATCTGTACGCTTTAAAGGTAAACGTTGTTCTGAATTGTTATCTTTCAGAACTAAAAACTTTTAACTCGGTTATTAAACATGTCGGTTCTCCGTCTCCAGTCATTTCTTTTAAATCCAGGGATCTTGTTTCGTTAAAAAAAAATAATAAAAAAAAAAAATTTTAAAACGTACACCGTTTTGCACCGTTTACACTCCAGAAATCAGGAACGCGAGCGCTGTGTCAACCGGCACTGTGACAAACTCGCCCCTGACGAGGGCTGAAAACATCGAGGCAGCGCCGCGTCCTGATATTTACGCTATCGTATCGTCTGGTCCTTCCCAGGACCCTGACCCTAACAAAGACCCGAGTTTGAATCCACTGGGGAAGATTTTTTCCTCCAAAAGGAACTGGCAACCTCGTTCTAGAGAGCTGCGAAACTCCGCCCATCTCTTCACATGCACTACGGATCTTTTTTCGGACTGACCCAATTGATGATGGTAAACAACTAAAGAAAGACGTGATTTCAAACAGGCAGGAGTGTTTGAGGAGTACAGATGATCAGAGGAACTCCCTCCGGTTCATCACTAAATGTTTATAAACACTGAAAGGCAGGAAGGGATTTACCGTCGATGTTTCTCTCTCTGCAGACCAAAATATCATTAAGGCGATTCAGAATCGGGAGGAATTTCAGTCCTAAAAAGCAAACTGAACAGGGGTGATCTCTGTCCCCTCCCTCAGAAGCATCGTTCTGCAGTATCTGATAGGAGCACATGGGTAAGGGATTACTTTATCCAACCTTTATCAAGCTCTATAATCCAGAGTTACGTTCATAAATACCGCTTACAACTTTACCGTACCGAAAACCACGCCCACAAGCTCCGCCTACTTCTATGGGCTGGGAGGCGCCTAGGATGGAGCGTCACCATGGAAACGGGGATGGCGCTCAAGACCAATCAGGATTACAGATCTTGTTTTTGGAAGAAGTGGACGAGAGGAAAAGGAGAATCCAGACTGCTATGAGGAACAGGTCCAAAAGCAAGGCTCTAGCACGGTACGGGGTCGGAGGAGGGTCCGGACCCTTGGTTAAAGGTCGTTTACGCTTCTGTGAGATGCAGCATTAATGCAGGGAAGCACACCGAGATTTTAGAGACGACGTAAACCGCCTTTAAGACGACGTCTTCCTCCGGGGACGTCCATGCAAAACCACATGCTGCACACGTTATAAAGGCATGGCTGTGCAAGAGGAGGGTACCGGGGACCGGACTGGACCCTGTGCAGTCCTGACCTGTCCCCCATAGAGAATGTAGGGACGAAGATCTTAAAATGGAACCAGATAACACCGATCTCCCGTCAGGAAATGAACCGATTTCCAAACCTCAAGCCTACCCACTGCCTTGAAACTTCCAAACCCCTTTACACGCTCTGCTTTCCTCGTCCTCCGACGATCGTTGGTCCGAAATCCCCCCCACCCCCTCCCCGGATGAATGTTTACCAAACCGTCCCCGGAGCCGCAGGGTAAAGACGACTCTAAGGAACAAAGGAACGAGTTCTTAAAGCAAGGTCGCGGGTTCTTCGCTCTCTCCGTGTCGCGGCGTGTGAAAGGACCTTTCAGGAGAGCACATTGTTCATCTTCTAAACCTTAAAGGCGACGGCAGGACTTTGGTTTTTTTTATTCTGCCGCTCTTCATGACTAAACAGTGAGCCATCGACGTGGCCTTCCTTCTGTCGTCCCTCAAACGGTGAGCAGCGTGAATCGAAAGACTTTCATTCATTCACGCCAAGCGCACGTCCAGATTCCTCCATCAAACAACCCGGCACAAGGACGTGACTTTTTGAAATGTTTAACTATAAGGTTATTGGCTGCTTAATCTGTTCAGGCGCTCGTTAACAGAAACTTCTAATCAGCCAATCACATGCCAGCAGATCCACGACAAGAGGTTTCAGCAGAAACGAGTTGCTGGAATCGAATGAAAGTGGCCCGGGGTGACCGTGTAGTATGCCGCGGCTCCCCAGCGGTCGGGAGGCACCCGTGGGTCGCCATGAGGTCCTCGAGGTCCTCTGTCCTAAACCCTCCCCCCCACCCACCACCCAAGCGGATCCGAAAAAAAAAAAACCATACGGTTCCAGTCCGTACCGGTCCAGGTTTCCCGTTCATAAATGAGGTCGCACCGGCTGGGTGTGGACCCGTAATGGGCGCCGTGACAACAAATTTCCTCCTGCTAAGCCCCTAGAAGGGTCCGGGCAGACACAGGGGTGTGTAGTGTACTCAAGGTGCCCCCTGTGTCTGGATATTGGGTAACGAAACTGTAGGAGCTGCCCGTGCTCGTCCTTGGATCAAACCATTCTCTCTACTGGGGGCCGTCCTGAGCCTGTCCACTATGTGTGTGTGTGTGTGTGTGTGCCCCCATAAAACCACTGCTCCCATCACCTGGGCCCCGGTAGAAACGATCCGCATCAAAGTCTGTCAACCGGTTAAAATGATCTCTCGCCAA
>JAUZST010009710.1:0-2500 GCA_034779995.1 Parotocinclus haroldoi | reverse complement strand
GGATTAGGATTAGGGTAGGGTTACTGAATATTAATCACCACACGACTCTACCAAAACTAAACATCCTCCGGACGTCGAAGTGCAGAATCGGCGAAACAGATTCGGACATGGAAACAAAATAAGCTCTACCCCTCCTAAACCACCCCAGCAATCCCTCCGTACCCCTCAGAAACCTGATCCCGAACATCTTTCCCAGCTCTTTTAGCGCTATAATAAATTTTTCCTCACTTTGCCGGAGACCTGCGGTGCACATTAGGCCGAGACTCGATTTTATTGGTCGAGGGGGCGTACAGACGCCCGGTGCATTTAAACGTCTTAAAGGACGAGCGCTCGGCTTTTATCGGGTTTGCTATCACTCTGGGTGATAAACATGATCCCTCATTACGCTCCCGTTTGCACGAGTCCATGACATCACCACCACCGATGGTCCAGCACCTCGGGGTAAGAGGCCTCCTGAGATCCAGCCCAGCTCTTCACAACTCAGAACCTGATCCTTCTGCTAACAGACAAAAAAACACAAGGGGTTAAAGGACAGAACAGGAGGTTAATCAGGACGTCCAGTTTGGGATTTAAACTCACAACCTTCTGTTCAGCAGTTCAGATCCCTTACCTCTTATCCATGATTCCCATCGGAATGTCACAAAACTATAACGTTTCTACATCATTATAAATAATGATTACATTCTCTCTTTCTTTTTTACTTTTTTCTTTCTTTTCTTTCTTACTTTTATTTTTTATTTTTTAGTTCTTTTTTTTATTTCTCTTTCTTTCTTACATTTTCCTTTCTTTTCTTTCTTACTTTTTTTTCTCTCTTTCTTTCTTACTTTTTTCTTTCTCACTTTTTTCTTTTCTTTCTTTTTTCTTTCTTTCTTTTTAAAATTTTTTTCTTTTCTTTCTTTTTTCTTTTCTTTCTTTCTCCTTTTTCTGTTGTTATTTCTTTCTTTCTTTTTTCATTCTTTTTTACTTACTTTTTTCTTTTCTTTCCTTTTTTTTCTTTATTTCTTACATTTTTCTTTTCCTTCTTTTTTTTCTTTTTTTTTTCTTTTTCACATTTTTCTTTTCTTTCTTTTTTCTTTTCTTTCTTTCTTTCTTTTTTCTTTTCCTTTGTTTTTTTCTTTCTTTCTTAGTTTATTTTTTGTTTTTTTGTTTTTTCCTTTTTTCTTTTCTTTATTTCCTTCTTCTTTCTTTATTTTTTTCTTTCTTTCTTTTCTTTCTTTCTTTTTTTCTTTCATTCTTAATCTTTCTTCCCTTGATCTCTTCTCTCCCGTCTCTCTCTCTTTTTCTTTCTATCCTATTTGATATTTGTCCGTTGCTTTTCAGACTCTCTAACAGAAACACTGGTCAGCAGGAATGAGAGGACCTTTAGTTGCTTTGTAGTTCCCCCTCCCCCTGGAGTTTGATGTTTTAGCTCATATTTACGTGGAATAAGATAAAAGATTTGGCAGCTTTACGTTATGGACCCTCCCCGTGGCCCCCCGGCCCGGGTCTGAAGCGGGACGAGCGGCATGGGATTTATTTTCCCGTAAGCGATTTAGGAAAATGGGCTGAGGCATTAGAGGAGCATCCATTAACATTAGTTAAAGGGTCACATGTTGGACTTTCGCACCGTTTAAACGTGGGGTCTGGACTGAGAAACGCCCCCACGGGTCCGTTTTGTTTGCAGGTCCAGGATGAAGCTCAGCGAGACGTGAGATATTACGGGAAACCCGGGAAGCCGCCCGGCCAGACGGCCTTGAGTAGTTCCTAGAAGGTCCATCCATAAATAATGAACTTTCATCTGAAGTTCTGCACTTCGTGACGTATGGATTTTTCCTACTGACGGGACGGGGGTGTGTTCCTGTGTGTGTGTGTCTCTGTGTGTGTAGGTATGGGGGGGCGGCCGGTCCCTGTCCGCCCATGTTGGGAGTTTAAGAGCTTGTCACGCCGAAAACAGAGCAAGGCGGAGTGCTGAATTATAAATATCACTTATTGATTGACAGAGTTTACAGCGATCTGCTTGGATGTCAGACCGCGAAGAAACCGGGACGTCCTCTGCCACGCGTTTAAAGTTTACCCACCAAAATACCCTTCGGCCGGCGCCGGGGGCGAAATCACACCCAAAGCCTGAGGGAGTTCCGGCGTTAAAGGAGAGCCGCTGGGCCGCTCTCAAGCCGTAAAGGACACGTTTTGTGCATTTGGAAGCATCGATTTTGTCCATGACACGTGTTTTGTCTCGGCCGCGTTAAAACGTTGCTCTTTTATAGATTGCAGAGACGTTTTTTTTTTTTTTTTCTTATCCCAGGCCGTCTTTCTTAAATTCAGTCAACAGACTTTAAATATTCGAGCCGTTCCTCTGTGTGGGAGGAAATCCCGAGTCGTTATTTACGCTGTCGCTGCTGGTCTCGACCAATCAGGATTACAGACGTTTTTTAGGAGAGACACTGTCTCTCTCTCTCTCTCTCTCTCTCTCTCTGTCTCTCTCTCTCTCTCTCTGTCTCTCTCTCTCTCTCTGTCTCTCTCT
>JAUZST010009709.1:0-12820 GCA_034779995.1 Parotocinclus haroldoi | reverse complement strand
GCTCACCGAAAATGGGCACCCAGAAAGATCCCCCGGTTTCACCCGGCACTCTTACATCCATGGCCGGATTCAGAGAATTTCAGGGACTGTGGACGACCAGAAACGGAGTGATCGTCTGAGAAACGTCAACTATGGTTTTAACAGCATTTGGGGAAAAGTCCATGCTGCGGCACGGGACGTGTCCTGTTACTTTTGACTCGGCCAGTAGAGCTAAGCTAAGCTTAATTTGGTTCCATGGTAGCAGGTCGGTGTGTTATGGTCCCTGACCCACGATTAGTCCGTATTGGCCTTATGAGCTTTCCTTTTTCCGTTTCCTTATTCTGTGTGTGTGTGTGTGTGTGTGTGTGTGTGTGTGTGCGCAGTTCTGTTGCTGGGGATCTTCCTGTACACCCGCTGGAGGAGTTATAAGGGCCTGAAGGAGGGAGTGTACCACGTCTCTGCTCACCACGACGGCTGGGAGGACATTCGGGAGAACGTGTTGAACTACGACGAGGAAGGAGGCGGGGAGGAAGATCAGGTGAGTGCCGAACTTCACACCGCATCCCGTGCGGCTGCAGAGAAAGAGGTTCGTGTCGCCATGACGACCTGCGACGGGACACCCAAAAAAAGTCTGAACGGAAAAACCCAGTTGCCATGACTGCTCTTGTGGAACTGTCTCCACGGCAACCTTTAACATTAAAAGCCCACCGGCTCCGGCTTTCTTTCTTTTTTTTCTTTTTTTTGTTCTTTCTTTCTTTTTTTTTTTTTTTTTTTTTAACGCCGTCTCGAACCTGTTGAGAGCGGAATGTTTCAAGATAGCGTGACAGCTTGACATTTTACCCATGACATTTCTTACTGAAAGCGTATACTCCGGGGGAGAAAAGCTCCAAATTGTGAGTGAGGAAACTATAAAGAAGTGATACTTTTCTGGAGAGGAAATTGGCCAACTGATGCCAGCAGGTGGTAGATAGGTGATTCTGCATCTAAGCCAGGGAAGGGCACGAGCAGAGTCATTTATTACTTTGATATTTCACACTGCCCCATGCCTGCGCGAAACGTTTTTACTTTATGTAAAACCAATTTAGGAACAGTTACCTTTAAATGCTTTTATCCTCGTCAGCCTCACGCGACTCTTCGGGATTTTCTTCCGTTTTAGTTGACAAATACAGTTAAAAACGTGTCTCCGTTCGGAAATCGCATACGCCGACTGTTTTGGTTCGTTATGTCCGGTCTGTAAAGGTGCTCATACCTTTTTTTTATTCTTACATCTGTTCTTATTGCAAAAATCACCAAGGGTCCTGTGAAGGTTAGTGATACGAGCCAACCAAAAGGAAAACAGTGAGAACTGAGCCAGGGCTTGAAAAGTGGGATAATAAATACATTGCATTGCATTTTTAATGCTGTATATATATATTCTATATATATTTAGCGCAAGGGCGAGCAGAACTGCGATGTGTGTGTTTCGATTTTTAGGGGGGGTTTTTGGATGGATTTACGACGAAGGTTACGTTCGTATGAAGTCAGTTTTGTGATAAAGTGATTTTGTGGTAAATTTGTCGAAAAATGTATTGCGAGTAAAAAAAACAAAAAAACGAAACGAAATGGATGATCTATTGGCTCTGCTGCCAGCGTTTTCCTCAGGGTCAGGGATCGTTTCGTTGATCTGCTCTGCCCCGCAGAGAGCCGCTACCTTAAGTCCTGGATCGGAACAGGAACAGAGAGATTGAAACCCTTTGCGCCCTTTGTGGTGTAAAGCACACCGTCGTTGGACTCCTGAGCGACGTGAGTGCATTCCATGCTTTTCATGGATGCCCATGGTTCGGACAGTGTCTGTTACTAACTGTGCCTGTACCCGTCTGGGTCTGGGTGCCCTCTTATACGTACAAACACTGCAGCACTAAAGCACAAAATGGAGAAGGTCCTGAACTGTGTTTCTGCTGAAGCAGTTATGCCAACGTTATATAAGAAACTGGCTGTGGCACCGGCGTCATGTTTCACCATGACAACTAATAAGACTCTGTGTCTGTCAGGGCTTGCCTGGATGTTCTCTCTCTCTCTTTCTCTTTCCCTTTTGCTTTTATTCTCTCTCTTACAAGTGGGAGAAGAGGCATAAAAACGAATGGGGCACTAGGAGTCACCTGGCATCAAGTGATTTGTGACGTTAATGGATAAAAAACAGAGCTGCTTCCTGAAAGATGAAAACGAATGGTTTATTCTCCAATAACGGAGAAAATACCACACTCTCCGGGGCTGTTGTCGGTCCAACAATGGCCCCGAGGACTCCAGCTGCACTGCTGTGTCTGATCCACTCGTACCGACGCAGCACACCGGCGTAACACGACCCATCCATGTCTAACGCTACCACTTTTGCTTCTCTCTCTCTCTTTTTCTCTCTTTCTCTCTCTCTTTTCTGCTCTATTCCCAGAATGCCTACGACATGGCCGAACTGCAGAAGTCCCTGCAGCCAAGTCCGGCACAGTCCGTGCAATACTGCCGCTCTCGAGCCCTCCATCGTCATCCTCCCGTCCAGCAGCAGCAGCAGCAGCAGCAGCAGGGTCATCACCTCCATCAGTCTGAGCCACCATCCCATGCCGCAACCGCCACCAGCACCTCCTCCGTGTCCGCCGGAAGTGGCACCCTTCGCAGAGACACTCCCAAGAGCCACAGTCCTGCTCAGGGCCAGTGCGCCGTCCCTGCGGCCGCCCGAACCACCCAGCTCGGGCGCAAGAGCCTGTCGTTCTCCAGCCAGGACCTGGCTCGCTACTTGTGCGAGATCATCCGGGACGCGGAGCAGCACGCCGAGTCGGCGCCCGCGGACTCGCTGCAGGTCTTCGCCACCGAAGGAGGCGGTTCTCCGGCCGGCTCGCTCAGCTCCTTTAGCTCGGCCGGCTTGGACGAGGGCTGCTCCGCTGCTCACGAGTGCCTCAAAGATTGGGGTCCACGCTTCGACAAGCTCCGGGCGCTTTATGAACGAGCGGAGGCCAGCGACCTCTAAGGGACCACGCTTTGCCTCTGGAGCAGGAAGACTGTTGCGGGAGGCGCGAGTGCCAGGGATGGACCGAAACTAAAAGAGGACCTACTTTGTAAAGGCATACGAGGCCTGCTTTGCTTTTTTCCTCGTCCGGGATTGTGATCACTAACAGAACCAAAGGAAAAGGCGCCGGGAGTGCAATCCCCGGGACCGTCGACGAGCCGCAAGCAGGAAAGTCCAGTCGAGGAAACGGGCGCGCTTGACGTGGCTTTTATTCGCGCTCTTCAAAAAACACTTTTTAAGCAAAGCCACCTCCCTTCTGGGAGACGGAAAACGCAAGCGTTCCCCAGCTTCATTTTTTAGGAGAGACGCTCTTCGAATTGTCCGAAATGAAAGGGGAACGTTGATATGGGAATGGTCGCCGTCCTAAACGTTTACTAGCCGTCTGTCGAAATACCCACTGCGTTCATTAGTTTCCGTAGCTTCTTCCTTGGTTTTGCCTTCGTTCCGCTCATGACTTTCTCTCCCCTTTTAGTCGAAGGGAGGTAGGAAGAAATGGCTGTGAAAAAGACGAGGAGGATGTGGTAAGAAGCACTAAAGAAAATGAGCGGCCTCATTGTTCTTGCCCCCCCCCCTTCCCCACCGAACACACACACACACACACACCGTTTGATAGGAATACAAATGATGTCCCTTTCTCTCTCTTTCCAGCCAAAAAGGAGAGGCAGTCCGGTCAGAATACAAATGTGTGGGCACACCAGACAAAGGTCCCACGTTAGATTGGCTTGATGGATGCAGATGAGGTTTTCTTTAATGTCTTTGAGCTCCCTCTCTCCCTCTCTCTTTCTCACAACGCCACAGAAAACTGGACTGATTAAAATAAACACTCGGGAGGTAAAAAAAAAAAAGAAGAAAGAAGCATATTCGCCCGTGTTACTGTCAGGTTTAGCCACTTATCCTGGGTGGGAGGAACACGCCATTCAGCTCAGATTCGGGGCGTCAAGATCAGTTTCCAAATAAGCCTCTCTGTGTGGTATGATCACCGTTAGGGAGTTCCGCTCCATTGTGTCCATCCCTCTTGGGTGCAGCTCATTCAGAAAAAAAAAAAAGCGCCTCTGGCAGAGAAAGCAGATGAACCCGAGTGCACCCCGGAGCATTTTCTTGGGGTGCCCCAAGAGAACCGAATGGAATAGGACTTCTGTGCCTCCCGAGCTAGCGACCCCCTTCTCTGCCCCTCTTAGGTTTTGATTTGATTCGCCTGTTTTTTGTTGCGCCCCTCTCTATGAGGAGCGTAACGGTGCAGCTTGTTGGGAGAGTAGGTGTTTTTTCTGAAAGACATCAAAGAGCTAATCCTAATGCGAACCGATCGTTCGCTGTCGTGCTGCAAACCAAAGCGTCGTAGGAATTTTAGTCGTCACTCTTATTAAGGATCTTAAAACTGCCAATTTTTCTTCCCGAAAGGCAGCGACATGAGAACGAAATAAAGCCAGAACAGGGTAGCGGGAGCACACGGCTTGCTGTTTCATACACTAGATAAAGGATTCGAGCGGACTGCGGTGTGGATTTATCCTCAGAAAACACGGTGGGGGGTAAAAGGGGAAAAAAATAATGTTTAGGGGACACAAGGGGTTTGTTTTGAACTCATGGATTTTTCTATCAGCCCAGGCAGACCAGTTCTATCTTATTCTCTTTTTTTTTATTTTACTAGTGTGATCAATATACGGTACTGCATATTGTGAGTTGTTTTTACCTCATTTGTACAGAAATAGAAGTGAACTGCCTTTCAAACGAAAAGCCAAGGTCCCTTTGGAGGAACACCATGGCCAGACTCTTGCTTCCGCTATTGAATGTGGGCTTGTCTTTTCTTTGAGAATTCCTGCTCCTCTTTCTTTCAGTATGTGAAAATATCTTGCTGTTTTGCAGTTGTACCATTTAATGTTTGCCTTTTTGTTCCTTTCTCAAACGAATAAAGATATTTACTACTATTCTCGTTACGGCACTGTGTGAGCACTTCTTCCGTTCTTCGTATGACTTTCCCTTCTTTTGGTTCGAAAACCGTGAAGGAATTGTAAAAAAGAATGTGTGTGTGTGTGTGTGTGTGTGTGTGTGTGTGTGTGTGTGTGTGTGTGTGTGTGTGTTTAAAGCAGAGGTGGGGGACTGGACTCTCATGACTGAACTTGAGTCCTAAATTTGAGGACTTAAGACTTGCTTGAGACTTGAAGGTAAGGACTTAAGACTTAAAGGTAAGGACTTAAGACTTAAGACTTGAAGGTTATGATTAAAGACTTAAGACTTGAAAGTTAGGACATAATACTTGCTTCTGATGTGAATATTAGGACTTAAGACTTGCTTAAGACTTAAAGGTAACTTGAAGGTTATGACTTAAGACTTGAAGGTTATGACTTAAGACTTGAAGGTTAGGACATAAGACTTGAAGGTTAGGACATAAGACTTGCAGGTTAGGACATAAGACTTAAGACTTAAAGGTAAGGACTTAAGACTTGCTTGTGACTTGAAGGTTAGGACTCAAGACTTGAAGGTTAAGACTTAAGACTTGCAGGTTAGGACATAAGACTTGCTTAAGACTTAAAGGTAAGGACTTAAGACTTGCAGGTTAGGACATAATACTTGCTTAAGACTTAAAGGTAAGGACTCAAGACTTGAAGGTTAAAACATAAGACTTGTTTGTGACTTGCAGGTTAAGACTTAAGATTTGCTTGAGACTTGCAGATGAGTGACCCGCTCCCGCCTCTGGTTTAAAGTAAGTATCCCTGATAAGTCCTTCTATTACTCGAAGATCAAAAAGAGATCAAGCAGTGCTGACCTGAACACTGTGGAGTATTTATGGGAGCACTTGAAGACACGGAAAGACGAGAAATCAGAGGATCTTGCTCGAATAAAATGGATCGTCAGACTTAGCTTCCAAAGCCTACTCCACTGGGACAGATAGGATAGGTCAATCACCATCCGAAATTTCATGACGTCCCCGTGAATGAGGTCATCAGGAGACGAGAATACAGAGGCGCCGCAGATCCTGGGCAGAATTTCTATTTATTCCACCATGATGCAGTCCAATAATAAAATCATCTCAGTCACAGCTGAAAATGATTCTCAGTTGCTTTTGTGTTTCCGTTCTCTATGGGGTTCGTCTGGATCATGAGGACGAACGTTTTAAGGGAAAAAGCCAGACAGCAGAGGTACTGGATAAACAACCAGACGTTAGTTTGGGCTTCAAACACTTCCATCACTTTCTCTTTGTGTACAGGAAGAAAACGAAGGTGAGTTTCCAAAGCAACAAGCGACTGCTGGGCTGGCTCTCACCAGAGCATTTTCTGACCAATTACTCCTCATTAGGACCATTAAAAGGTTCCTATTTTGTCATCTTAGGTTTGACCCCCTTTTTGTCCAGGATTGTTCCGAGCTCAGGGTAAGTTAACGTTGGCGTTTATTATCGTACAGATGATAAAGCACACTGGCGGATAAAAGTCTGAGAGCACTGGTGGAAATGCTGAAATGTTGCGTAATCATTACTGTCTTTTTTTTACCAAGCGTGCAGCCTAATAAAATCCAATCCATCATTTTTCTGAGAAGGTAAGGTGGTACTGCCCACTCTACTATCATGTGTCCAGGGTTCAGATCCCACCTCTGCCACAGCGGGGTCCCTGAGCAAGGCCCTAAACCCGTGACTGCTTGGATTGTAAGACTGTAAGTCACCCTGGATAAGAATGCAGAGGAACAGAGGGAGACGTTTAGCATTCTGTCTCAATTTAAATTCAGTGTTTTACAAATTCAAACCAAAAGATGAATCTCTCAGTCTCTTCCATACAGATCCAGGTTCTCTCAGCAGGAGATCCCCAAGAGCAGCCTGCGAGCTTCCTCAAAGCTTGCTTTTTGTCTCTTCAGGTGCCCCCATAAACGCTCGATGAGGTTTAGGCCAGGTCAGTGACTCCTTGCTATTTTTTCTGGTCTTCGAGTGGTGGTAGCAAAAGGTTTTGAGGCGTTTTGTGCCGTCACCGTTCCAGAGCGATGGTTTTCAAAACCAGGGTTTATTCAGACGACTGGCCTCAGACTGTAGGGGCGGGGTTGGGGTGGCGGCTGTGGTCGGGGGGGGGATTGGGGGGGGGGTTTGGGAGTGTAGGGTCACTAGGCCACACGCGTCTTATTGGAACGAAATGACGCTTCGAATCGATAGGGCTGTTTTGAGATTTTGCCCGTGAGGATGTTTAAAAGCTCAGCTTGCTCGTTTGTTTCCTTTGCCACTTACATTTGGAGAAGCCGACGCAGTGGCCCTTTTTTTAAAATTATTTTTCCTTTTGCCGCACCCGTATTTAAAACCTGTTGTTTTTGTACGTCGCTGCGCACTAAGCATTCTTTTTTGTATACGCTATCGCGCGCAGCATTTCATCCGCGGTGACGTCACAATGGGACTTCATTTACGATTTAAAACCTCTGTTTGTGGTTTTTTTTTCCTTTTACAAAAACAGGTAAACTGTGATTTCGTAATTGGGTCTGCAGAGCAAAAAAAAAAAAAAAACCTTCATCACTCAGTGGCAATGGGCCAAGATCTAAACGACACTCCGGCTAATTAAGCAGAACAAAAAAGGCAATGATATTCACAGTGTTGGGCACTGAAGGCAGAATTTATGGCACGTTCGCAACAACCGTGGCCGGTACTGACTCTTATTAGTCACTGCGTGTGTGTGTGTGTGTGTGTGTGTGTGTGTTCTGGTTAAAAGTCAGACACTGAGCTGTAAGTGTGTTACCACTGGCCAAAGTAGAGTGTAAACACCTAGATAATTATCCTCGTATAATTAAGGTTCGAACCAACGGTCTATCCCTCCTACCCTACACATATGTTTCAGTACAAGTGTAAATGTGCAGCGTTACACCCTTCAGTTTTTTTATGTCTGAGCGAGCGAGCGAGTGTGTATAAAAATGTGGAGGATGTTTAAAAACCAAAAAAACAAACGACCAAAAAAGGGTTTTTGAAATCTCTGGCGAGTTCCTGCCGCTTTAAAATCGTAGGCCATGTAGTGGGAAAGTCTCTGCCACCCTGCATGTCCGGCCCTAATCAGGACTCTCCGATGGGTCGCTGGCTAAGCGGTGAGGCAGCGGTGAGGCAGCGGTGAGGCAGGGCGCGGCCGTGCTGCCGACCTCCTCCTACACGCCGCTCTTCTGCTTGCTTTTCTTCTTCGCTTTCTTTAGCCTGTAGACGTTGAAGGTCTTGTTGTGGAAGACGCGGATGAACAGGCTGGAGTACGGCGGATCACCGGTCTTCACCGCCTGGCAGAAGCGTGGGTACGTAGCCGGCACCAAGTCAGGGTCGTTCTCTCCCTGGCCGTCCATGACCTGAGGCGCAGAGACAAACGTTTTACGTTCAGTAACACTGAATGTCACTTTCTGATCGGGTCCCGTTTCTTCAGCGCACATTTCATACATTATCTGCAAAAGACGGGACCTGAAACCTGACCATTCGGTCCCGTTTGGCTGCATCCAGGCCATGTTCTGTTAAGGGAGTATAACGTGTGCGTGTGTGTGTGTGTGTGTGTGTGTGTGTGTGTGTGTGTGTGTGTGTGTGTGTGTAAGTTGTATTTATGCAGGACAGTCTGTATAAAGATTAGAGAGGCAGATGAATGCAGGCTGTGATGAGGCACCGGATCGGACGGGGAGAACGCCTGGACATTTTACCCAAATTACCACTGGCTCGTCTGGCTGCTTCAAACAGGTGAGGGAGGGGTTGGGGGGGGGATATTTCGTGACTGGGCTACGAACATCACATCTGTAACGAAGCGCCGTCAGGGCAAGGTCTTTTCTGTGGGAGGCGTGTGTTTAAAGCCTCCCGGTGAAGCAGCAGAAGAACGAGAGTCGCTGGTGAGCTAATGGAAATTCGAGGCGCTAACCCTTACCGTTTAGCACTGCCAAGTCATATTAGAGTCTTAAATACAGCACAGCAATGGCTGCCGGGTAGAGGAGTGGGTCTGTTCTTCTCCCAAAGACACCGGCCACTCTTTTATATCTTATTAGGAATTCAGGTGGTGGGAATTAGTTTAGAAAACTCTCACCTATTTCCTGCTTCCAGGAAATAATCAAAACGCACCTTGTTGGAGCCCGAGGTTCGAATGCCAATGGGCTGTGGGTGGGTGTTTCGGGCTGAGGGTCATTACCTGTACCCTCATGTGTAAGGTTGAGGGGATTTGAATCCCTAGGCTTTTGGTTTTATGAAGACTTAAGGGTTAAGGATAGACTGTTTTTGTTTGGGGGGGGGGGGGTTTGTTTCAAATGTCCTGATTTCAGCTCAGACGGCGCAGGAGGAACTAGTGCTGAACTAATAAAAGCAGCCCAAATGTTGAATATGCAAAAAAATAAATAAATAAAAAAAACTGTTCCGTATGCGCCGTCGCACCCTGCTCGAGAAATGTAACTGCTACTTCATTATGCGCGTGAAAATCTGGCAACGGCGGCCCAGAGTAGGTGCGTTTTAATCACGCCGCTGTTAATTATAAAACCCGAGGTGTTCGTGGAGGCGTGAAACAAGAACTAACACAATCGGTCTGAGGACTAATATCAATCGACGGCGTCTCAGATGGTGATCGGGTTTCTTGGTACAGAAAACGGGAGGGGAGGGTGATGTGTGGGGGGGAAACGCGTGACCTACGTGTCCGTTGGCCAGGTCGAGCAGGTCCCTTAGCCTGCACCCTCTGCTGTGGCGGCGCTCGTAACAGATGCTGTCCTCCAACACCACGTAGTCGGCTCCCAGCGAGCGAAGCAGGGCGTGCACCTCCTCGGCCGAGCGCCGCGCATAAATCTGATAAACCTGTCCAACGGATCCGAGGGAGAAATGCATGTTATTGGGGTTTACGGTTAGCATCGGTGGGATGTACTGGAACAACAAGTCCGATATGTGCAGCCTTGCCTTACAAGAAGCGTTCTCTCGGGGGATGGGGACCGCTCCGGGGGCCGCTCGTTTAGGCCATGTGGACATACTAACATCTGTACTAACAGCTGTACTAACAGCTGTACTAACAGCTGCACCGCGTTTAACTATATGCATTTGTAATAAATAATAATACAGCTCTGTAGCCTTTACGGTCCCAGGTCTTGGTTATAACGATAATAAAGTCCTAATTCACACTCGAGCTACCGAAAACTAGTACGAGCAAACTCCGGGGACACCTGCTGACAGAAAAGGGAATCGCAGGCGTGAAAAGGGGTCACGTTCCTTCCAGTTTCCTAAAAGGGACTGGACTAGAGCTGTACGTAACGTTCTCGTGCCTACCGCCATGTCCGGGGCTGCGTCCCGTTTGACAGAACCTTGGCCCTGGCTGCCCAATCAATGGGGCACCCTGGCTCTGGCTCTGGTTCTGGCTATCTGGCGTTTTTTTTTTTTAGATCAATAAATGGGGTTCTTACCTGCCTGGTCCTCTCACGCAGTTCTTGGTCCTCGTAGTGTGGGTGGTTGGTCAGCACTCGACCTGTGCACAGCTTTATTCCAGCCAGCAGCTGCATGCTACCCGCAAACACAGCACGCTTGGGGGTCTTGGAACTGTACAGAGAACAGAGCCTTTAACTTATTGTCAAGTGTGTGTGTGTGTGCGTGTGTGTGTGTGTGTGTGTGTGCGTGTGTATAGACTGTTGAAGAAAGCAGCTTTCTGACATTCATCTCAGAAGGAAGAATGTGAGCCGGCTCAGCAGGAGGGAACACACTCATGCAAACGCGCCTCTTACTCGGGCAAAACGTGCCGATCAGAACAAAGACGTCTGGGCCGCAATCATCATTTTGAAAGGTTCATTTTGCAGCTTAAGTGGGTTACGGCGTCGGTACGGTAAGTGCCGCAAACTTTCATGTTTTTTGTTTTTTTTTAAACAACAACAACAGAGTTTTTGTCACAATAGGGTATCGGTGGATCTGCCGCTTCAGCACGGTGCCCTGTTACGAACCGGCCGAGTCTCAAAGAGCTTTTTCGCTGGAAAGTCACCGATCCCCCCCGGACTGAGCTAACACCAGCTGTGAGCGTCCTTGCTTCGCCCTGGTTTATAAACTTATTCCTGTCTGGTTGTCAGAAAAAAAAACCATTGGAACCCATGATTGTTTTCTTCAGATATTCTTTTAAACGATTCGTTTCATTAGGACAGCCCCGGGCAAACGTCCCGGCTCGGTACAGATTCCTGATTCGTTTCCCAATATTGCTCCACGATCGTTACCTTGTTTCCTCTCGTTTTGGTGTTAGTGCTGGTTATCGTTTGCCTTTTCTCTATGGAACTCCCACTTCATTCAGCAGATTTCTCATAGTTCTGCCAAACACAGACTCCTCTTTCTGTTTTCGTTTTCTGTTTCCAAGCCACATCGCCACGGGAGCAGCAGCAGCCCTAGCGTTACCGACCTCTCTCCTTGGGTGAGTCTGATCCACGAGCTATTTCTCTCTCTCTCTGTGTGTGTGTGTGTGTGTGTGTGTTTCTAGAGGTGCACATGGTGTTTTTGGGTATACACTCAGAGCTGATTTTGTGGGTGAACCGAAGTGCAGGGTCTCCCTTTGACGATTCTCGATAGCCCCAGGGTTACGGTGTGCCACGTAAACATTTTTTCTACCCTGTATATAAGCCAGGTGTATATATATATATATATATAAGCCGTCCCGCCTCGTTTTAGGCAGCAGCGAGTGTATCAAAGGCACATGGACGGGCAGGTTCCGTGTTCAGTGCCTGCTGAATATTAACGTCATTAATCAATTTTTATAATGTCAGTGAGGTGCAAACTCTCACAAACTGACATTTGCTGAAACGAAATCTAAAATGCTAATCAGCTCAGAGCCTGAAGAGTCCCTCGTCAATATGGTGTAATTAAAACAGGAACGACCCCATCCGGTCCCCCTACCTACCCGAGTCTGGCGGGGCAGGAAGTGACCCACAGGAGAAGGCCGGCGGCCGGTCTTGCATGATAGGATTTGGCAAGCGGAAGGTGGTCAGGTGTGGATTTGTTCTGGGAGAAGGTCGGTCGTGGGACGGACGGGCTTTTATTCGGAGCTCTTTCATTAGCGGTGGAGGGCCGGCTGCATGAGCTCTGTTATGATAATGTGCATAATGAGAATGGCTTTATTTTTAATATCACTAACACAACGACTTAGGAGGCAGGAGGGAGCACTTTAGATGGAACTAGTATTTAGATATAAATATGTCTTTCCAGCATTCTATTACCTATGATATATAAAAATTACTTAATATATACTTTCGACCCTTATGGCACACTTCCAGGAGCTTTCCGGCCTGTGTGTTTAAAACAATAGAACATATTAAATGGTATCGAAGGCAAGGATGTAGCGTTATAGCTAACGTGTAGGAGGCAGCTCAACCCCGGCAAAATCCTACCGCCAGATACCGCACGGTGACCTGTTCCTGCAATAAAATAATAACCAAAACACAAAATGCTCCAAAAGTACAAAGCTAGTGCACCGCCCGAACTGTTAGGAGCTTCACGCGACAGATGATCCTTCTTCTAAAGTGTCAAACAGCGCCTATTAGAAGCAATTCAGCGTCTTAATGAAGGGACGTCTATAACGTCCACCATCAGATGTCCATTCAGGCCAAACGAAAGAACGGGCTCTGGCAGGCGGCCCGTGACAGGACATCGTGCTCGTCATGAGTCAGGGGCTGGACTCGCTGCTCAGAAAATCCATTTTCGGACACGGTAACAGAGCGGATGTGTGTTTGGCCACACTGCTAAAGATAAAACGCCATGTGAACGTCCTACATGTTCGAGCCCAGCACGGCGCTTTCTCAATCAATGTCAGGACTCAAAAAAAAGGTTAGTAATGACAGATAACCGAAAGGAAAACAGGACCCGGGTCCTCCAGGACACTTTCAGGCTGCACTTAG
>JAUZST010009708.1:0-12820 GCA_034779995.1 Parotocinclus haroldoi | reverse complement strand
GGTTAGTGATCACTGAGTGTGGAGTTACACAGTTTGATTAGACAGTTTGGTGGTCACAGGCAGGAATGACCTCTTGTGGCACTCAGTGGTGCATTTTGGAGGAATACGTATTTGACTGAATGTGCTCCTATGTCTTACCAATGTGTCGTACAGTCGGTGGGAGACATTGCCCATAATGGCCTTCAGCTTAGACAGCATCCTCCTCTCTGACACTGCCATCAGCGAGTCCAGCTCCACATCCACAACATCACCGGTTTTACGGATCAGTTTGTTCAGTCTGTTGGCATCTGCCACCTTCAGCCAGCTGCCCTAGCATGCAACAGGATAAAGTATGGCACTCGCCACCACAGACTCGTAAAAGATCCAAGCATAGTCCTGCAGCTATTGAAGGACCTCAGGCGTCTCAAAAAGTAGAGACGGCTTTGGCCCTTCCTCTAGAGGGTTTTGGTGTTTTTAACACAGTCCAGTTTATTGTCTATATACAATTCAAAGGCTGTTGTTCTTCTTTTTTCCCTTAATATATGAGACATTTTAGACAGTTTCTACTATGGTAAACAGATAACAAAGATCATTTTCTTCAGGAGTCAGAAAACATTGCTTTCTTTCTAATGGTCCTCCAATGGCTTTGCCATGTCCTCACGGAGAGTCTAAATAAACTTGACTTAAATTTAGCAGCGGCGTGACTGCATCATAAACTCTTTCAGGTTCAGCAAGGGTTTGTCCTTCTGCTCCTGTTTCAGTCAAGGATCGATATTCCAGCTGATTTACAAACCTTTAACTCCTGCTATGCTGCACACGGAGCAGTTTTTGAAACAGATTAGGATTGATTTATTAAAGACGTTACTGTAGATCGCACGGCCGCTCATTAATCAGCTGTAATTTTCTTCCCTCAGAGCGTCATCACCACAACACCAGCCCTACATTCGGCAGCTACACGCTCGAGCAAAGCAGTGCAGATGAAGGGATTTCTTCAGAGACGCACACTCCACACTCTGCAGTCATGTTACTCACACTAGCAATGTCAGACGTAAGCTGTGAGTCAGAGAGACAAAAAACATACTTATAGTGATGTGCAAAAACTAGTGTGTTTTATTTTGTAGAATAGGGAAGTGGATATTGAATTTCTCTACACTCATTCAGGCTTATAAATAGTAATTTTAGCTTACTAGTCTTAATTATTGTTCACCCACTTGCAAGTTTTCGGGAGGCCAAAGGAGTCAAGTCAAATTTATTTCTATAGCGCTTTTTACAATGGTGTATTGTCTCAAAGCAGCTTTACAATCTTATATTATTTTAAAAGGTCAACCCCAAATTGAGCAAGCCTAGAGCGGCAAGGAAAAACTCCCTGAAAGTAGAGTGAAGAAACCTTGGGAGGACCAAGACTCAAAAAGGGACCCGAACTCCATGGGTGGTCTAGATGTTAATTAAGTAATTACTTAATAGTATATTAAAGTAATAGTAAATTTAGGTAAATAATATAATTTTAATTAATAATTATATTTAAGTTAGTAATAAAATAAGTATCAAAATAGATTTTAAAACAAAATAGAAAAAAAATCAGTCCTCAGTGGGAAATCCTTGGAGGCACGTCGTCTTTTAGTGACTAAATGAGACGAAATTTTGGGGTTTGTTTCCGATTTTGGCCATGACTTACGTTAAAGTTATTTATCTACATTGTGAGTTATCTTAAACTTATTAGTTCACGCTGTTTCAATGTAAAGTAATGGTGGAGGAAGATAACCTGTTGTAGGTTTAGGCATGGGTGACTGGTTGCGTTTTTGGTTTGATGTTTGTGTAAGGTCTTATTTTTCATCATTAATTGTGTCGCTGAAAATTGCAGTGATAAACGGGATAAATGGAACAAAGTTTACTCAAGCCGATCATAAATGAGTGAGTTTATATGCATTAAAAACAGAATTTGAACAGGAAGCTCAGAACATACAGTTCAGTGTCCCTTCTGCTTGTTTGTTATTGTTCTGGGTTTCTGTGGTGGTCTGGGTTTCTTGAACATATGTAACACATATTTATACCCAAGTGGTCTTACTGAAAAAACTGTGTGATGCTATCATAAACCAGAACCTTATTGAATAAATGTTGCTTAGCAGACACAGCCAGTCGGCTGGCACTAGCCCTCTAACCAGGGCCTAACCAGTAAACTCCTCTGAGAGCTTCTAACTTCTCAGGGATTAGATTGCAAGGTCTGGCACCAGAGCAACCGCCCCCCAAAATAAAAACTTAACAGGGAACAAACTTAAATATATTATTTCTTATAATTTTTTATTTGACTATAATATATAATTTTTTATTAGCCCGTGAGACTGGACCTCAGATTGGACCAATAAGGTGTCGCCCTGTATCATCTTCCTGCATAAGAGTGTTTGCCAAACACTTCTGGAACATCTGCACATTGAAAGTTACTGCAGATTTGTTTTTACCTCAAACATTTCACCATTTGTTTATTAACATATATCGGTTAACCCGATTGTGGACCTGTTCAGAATTTTTCAAGTAAAAAAAATTATTAACTTGAACTGGGAGGCCCGAACTTTTGTTTGGGGGAGGAGGGGTATGGTTGGGTGGTTCACGATCACAAAAGAGCGTCTTCATCCTGCGCATGCGTATTGCTTTGAAAGGAAGCCATGTTTAGTTCGCGAGTGAAGTCAGTCCCGAGATTTTGGCATATTTTTATTTTCTCTTTCTCGCCATTAAGGCTTTTAATCTGTTAAATCGACCCTTTTATAATGAAGTGCGGCTCGGATTTGAGCAGGCGGAATCCACAGGAGGACTTTGAGCTCATCCAGAGAGTAGGCAGTGGCACATACGGAGATGTTTATAAGGTAGACAGATGAATGTTTTTGTTTTGTTTTGTTTTTACTAACACACGATGCTGGTTTACATTGCATATTCAAATGTAAACGTGAATGGGTGACAGGTCTTGTGCAGTAGTCTGTGTAAAGAAGCATATAAGTCAAGTTTAATAACAGTCATGTTTACTAACAAAATCATCGTGTTACTCATAACCTTCTCATATAGCTATATACACTGCTGACAAAATTTAGGGGATATTTAATTGTTTACTGTTTCATTATAAAATATCCCCTCAATTTTGTGAGCAGAGTAGCTCCTCATATTTCTAAAATAAACAAAAATAACGCAAACCATTTACTTAAATTCACTAACTGAACCCCAAACAACATAACCAGAGATGCTGGTAAATACCCCAAATCACCGTAAGTTTCAGGAAATCACATTTAAAATTCACGAGCATTAATGTTGATAATATTTTTTAAACAGACTGGATTTACTCTAAAGCCATGCCCAGGACACTACAGGGGTATTAGTGAGGTCTGACGGATGCAAACACCCTGAAGATTGGGTTTTATATGATCCAGTATTAACCATTACGAGCTCTGAATACTTTTTTTTTGCATTAATAGAATATAATTTAAATGCCATGTATGCCATCGTGCTGCTTCTGATAAGAGGAAGTGATTAAGGAATTGTTTGACAGTGGTGAGGAATCAATACACCAGCAGCACGTGGTTGGGTCAGGGGTGTGAGGGAGTGAGAAAGTCTGAAGTCCTGTTTGTTTCCTCCCCTCTCCTGTATCTCAGAACAGATTTTTTTTGCAGATTTAAACAGTTTTTTAAGCCGCAACAGATTTAAAAAAAAAATCTGTACCTGTAATTACTGTTCATGGGAATTAAATTTATTTTATCCAGTGTGTTTAAAACTCTTGTATTGAATTTGGAAAAAAATGTAGATTAGATTTAGATTTTCTTATGTGTATATATATATATAGTATTTTGCTTATTTGTATGTTAAATTATATATTGAATACATCACTTTCTGTCTGCACTAACATCACCAAACAAAAATGAACTAAAAATTAACTATGCTGCTTACATCATTTGTTTGTGACATCGGCAGAAGTTAGATACACAGGTGAGACCGGCAGATCTAAAGGTTAATAAAAGGCACTTAAAAAATACTGTGTCCCAGCTTTCAAATGTTTTACCTTCAATTTAGGCTGCTTCAGAAATCTACATAATTTTGTAGACTCAGTTAAGGTCATTACAATCTTCAGCTTTCATTTCTTGGAGCAGTAAAGTGTTGGTTTTAAGTTGTTATGGATCACCGTCTTACTGTGATATTTAAATTTTGTAGATTTTAATAATAAACTACTGCAAAAGGATCACCCCCATGCTTGACAGTTGTCTTGATGTCTTGAGCTTTGACACTGAGATGTTGAACTTTGTGTGGAAAGTCACTAGCAGGAGAGTGCAGGTTAGGCTTTTTTGGTTATTACTATTGCATGCAGAGTTGTATAGGTTTTGCTTTCTGTATATGAGGTTTTCTTGAGATTTGAGGAGCTCATCTGAATTTGACCCCCTTCTCCCTTTTTTAAATCCTGCATAGTCAAGTCAGGGTCGTAAGGGGTGGAAATCCTTTCTGGAATTCAAGTATAACGTAGCTGGAATGCCGGACCATCTCATTCCCTGGTCCTTTTACCATTTATTTACTCATGATTTTTCACACTGTAGAATTCCAAGAAGCAAATCTAAGTCGGATACTGTTTTTTTTCCAGATCAGCTGAGTTATAGGAGCAAGGGCTGTTGAGTGTATGAATGAATTGAAAAAACATGCATTAAGATGTATAATCGTGTCAGAGCACCATCTACGTTCTGTATTTTCTCAGTTGTCATTTATTATGTAGGGTTGGTGGTTTGGATGGCGGGTTAGTGGATTGAAATAAAGAATCTGTTTCTGAGTGTAATAACAGTAATAGACAGTGCCCATGTATTAGTGTAATTACAGCATTAATTAGCCCAATTACTACAAATTCCTAATTATTACAGTTTTTAAATAAGCAGCTTGTGTTTCACTTTTTATCCCAGCCCCTGATCATGTGACACCAGGTGATATATTGCTTCCGGTTTGGGTTCAGTGATCGATCGGTGCTTGTTCCTCTCAGGGATTTAGCTCAGCTCTGATCGATGTGCCAATGTTTGCTCTCGGCTCTTTAGTGCTGAGGCCACTCTTTACTGTGGGGAAGAATGATCACACTCCATTTGGTCGTTAATAATTCAGTGGGTTCAGCAGTGGGCTTCGTTTCATCGTCAGTGTAACAAGATGCAGGAAGAACTTAGGGTTGGAATGTTATGAGAAGTATTATAACGATCCCAGTCATTAATATGGCGTTCATGACCAAAACAAAACCTAAAAAGCATAGGCTGACCTATGAATGCATTTGAACAATAATAATTAGTGATGCAGGGAAATTAAAAAGTCTCGGCTGAAACGTCAACGTGTAACTTTTTTTTTACATTTTTTTTTTTTTTGCATTTTTGTAATAGTGTGTTCTGTAAATAATTTATTGCTGATCCTTCACATTTCCAGTAATTACACTTATTGTATCTGTAATTACAGTTATAAGTTTCTGTCTGTCTGTGGAAAAGTGAATTCCACACGACATCTTCCCTTTATATCTGCAGCTGCTCAGTTTTAACTTAAGTTTTAATTACTTTCCAATATTTATGACCTTTCAAATCAATTTAAATTGACTGTTAAACTGTCACACCTGTTGGCTCCATTTCCAGAATTCTATATTCGATCCTAGACTTTTCTCACATTTCTGACCAAACTCTGATCAAAGGCCAAAGCCCGCACACGCACACGCACACGCACACACACACGCACACACGCACACACACGTTGTTGTGCATAACTTTGGCAACCCTTGTAAAAGAAGATGTGTAAATGTTTTGTTGGGTTTTTGTTGGTCGAAAGAATTAAAATCCAGTTAAGCCCTTAGTCCCTACAGAGCTCTTCAGGATTGTCTGGAGAGGTGCTGAAACTTCTGTGCATGCCAGTTTATTTTGGCAACATGTCAAACCTGTGATATAAGCTAGCAGAAACCTGTATATTGCTACGTATACTTTGTTCCTCAGTGAATTTACAGCATTTATTTGGGTAGGGGACTTTACAGTTTATTTAAATGACGCATGTTTATGGAAAGTTTAGGGCTGAAGGGTTCAGCTGGGATTGGGAAGACGTTTAAGGACCCTGGCGTAATTTGTGTTGGTGTCAGAGTGTATCGTTGGTATTGTAAAAAATTGTACTAATAATAAAAAGTCTAAACAAAGCTTGCTCGTTATATCCACAGTTCTTAATACACATGCATACATAATGCTGTGTAAAAGAAAGAATCTTATAGGACTCCTTGTACAAATGAGGTATCCTGATTGCTTTCTTATGATGGTGCTTTTTTGATGCACAGCTGTTTGTTTGTTTGTTTGTTTGTATTTTCAGCAGTAATGTGGGATCTTGTGCTTCTGTCTAGACTCTGCCGTCTCTTTCTTTCCCCCCTTACAGCCTCTGTTTAGAAAGTGTGAAATCTCCGCTGCATTGCTGGAAGTGTTTCACCATGACTCAGTCTTTCTATATTGTATGTGTATAATCAGTACTGTGTAAAACTGAAGCAAACAGTAAATTCCTCCTGAATGTTTACATGCCTAGTCCACACAGTTTCAGACTGGCCCATGTGAGTCACATGATCTCTTTTTTTCTTCTAGTCTGCATGTGTAAAGCGCTTTACCATGTCTGGACCTGTGTTCATATTCGAGGGTTGTGTTCGTGTGTGAATGGAATCCCGGCTTTTGTGATCAAATGGTCTCCATTACTGTAGTAATCATGACTGTTTTGATCTTGCTCCCATTTACATTTTGCCATTTAGCCAGAGTAATTATGCAGAATGACTTACAACTGATACAATCGATGTACAATGTACCAAGCCTTGGTCATTAAAGGCCTTGCTCAAGGACCCAACAGTGGCAGCTCAGCAGTTCTATGGCCTAAAAACTGGTCCTTCTGGTCCATAGCACAATAAGTACTAATAAGAACCACTGCACCACAACAGTTTATTAAAAGCCTGTGGCATGAATATATTACTATACCAGAGCATCAAAAAAACAGGCCCAAACCATGTTATTAGCATGTTTCAATGATACGACATGAGTCGTACGCTGGAACGCTATGTTTTTTTTTCCTGGGATAATGTTTTGTATTCATACCAAAATTCTGCTTTGCTCTTGTATATCCACAAAGTTTGTCCATTTGATCCTCGGAAAACTGCAGTGTTTTTAATAAAGAGAAGCCATTGTACCAACTACCATCTACCTCCTGTGATAACATAAATAGGTTGTTCAGATTTAGAAAACGTTATTCATCCCCTAGGGGCAATTGAAAGCACATAGAGCAACAACGACAAATATATAAATGAGAATAAAGTAAAATAAGGTAAATAAGAGTAAAGTAAGCATTTATGCACAAGATATAAAATGACTGACAGCTGTGTGTGTATTTATATTGTTAAATTGTTACTATACATTTCTGTTTAATGAGTTTGTGCATTCCTGCTTGTTATTCTCTCTACCCGCTAAGCCATATGTATTAATGGAAAGTATATTTAACAGAACAGCATGATACATAATGAATTAGGCTAAGTACAGTATGCGATAATTAGGGTGTAAATGCAGTGCTGTGGGAGTGTGTTATGTATCAGTATATTAGCTCTGTAGAAGGATACAAATCTGCAGCATCAACAGAAATGACTGGCCCACTTTTTACTGGGTGGCAGCCAGATCTCTCTCTCTTATTTTCTATCTTGCTGTTGTTACCTGCAGTGTGCTGCACCTGTGCAGGTGAATCTTCTCATTTTTTGTAGTGGGAGAAGGACAACACTGATGAAGGACAAAGCCTGTTTGATCAAGGAGTGATTTTGATTGATTCATTTACCAAATGAGGGAATGAAATATGGGGGGGAGGTGTACTTCTTTAGGTCAAATTTAATGTGACCTCCTCTTGCAACTGAGTAGTAGCAGCATCAGGCAGCTTTATCATGCCAAGTTGTCCCTTCTGCAGTTTAAAGAATGTTGATCTGGTTTGCAGCCGATTTCCCAAAGGTGGAGCAGGGTGAAAAGCCTAAAAGATGCAAAATCTCACAAAGACTGGAATGACGATCAATGGAAAAGAATAGTGGAATGACAAATCCAATTTTTAAAGTTCGTAGTCCATTTCTCCACAATATGTTATATATGGTTATTATACCACTGCAAAAACAACCAAATCTAGCTGTGGTTCAGTTTGAACCCTGGACCTTCTGGTGTAATATATATATATATATATATATGTGTGTGTGTATATGTATATATGTATATATATGTGTGCGTGCATGCGTGTGTGTGTGTGTGTGTGTGTGTGTGTGTGTGTGTGTGTGTGTGTGTGTGTGTGTGTGTGTATTATATATACTGGACTGGACTGGACTATATACGGGACGGAATGTAAAAATCGGTACTACAAATTAGAGATTTTTATATAGTTTTAAGCTATATAATTTGTGCCAGACAAATAATTGTTCGTGGCTTAACAGCTGGACCAGTGACTTTCCTGTGCCTGATTAACTGACCTGTAACCTGTGCATCCTGGATGGGCTCCAGTGACTATATTTTGAAAAGCATTGGTTTCCTCCACTTTGTCCTGCCCAAAACGTTTGCTGCACATTGAGTTCCCAGTCCTTAAAAAAGTAGCTACCACAATTAATTGTAGATGTTATTGTAAAATGTCAATATAACATAGTAGTTGTGTTGTCTTGTCCACCTTTAGGCATCTTTTGTAGTCTTACTTCCAAGCCTCTCTGAAATGTTTGGATTGAAAGAGCAAACTCGAGACTTGCCTACTTTTAATGGAGCAGGATGCCTCTATGATGTTGTTCACTAAAACAACTGACATTAGAGAAGCTGTTGGCACATGGCTAACTTTGAATGATTAATAGATTTGTACATGAAATGTCTGGTCTGAAACTTGTAATCAATATTAGTAATGCTCATCACAATCGACTAAACTTTTGACATTTGGCACATTGGGAGTTTGTCATCCTAATTTTGCAAGTTGCTGATGGTTATGTGGGGATGCATGATGAGGGTATTGATTAGCTGTTTAGCTGTAAGAGAACGCCCCCTCTGTTTCGTGTAGTGAAAGCATTATGGGTCCTCATTAAGCTCATTAATCAAGGAGTTTAATTCAGTGTTCTGTGTGTTTTTCCCATAAGGCAGCCGTGTGTGGCGTTAATGAGATTACTGCTAAGAGCGATATGAGCCAGTCATATTCACACGAGTGCTTTTTGAAAGTCAGATGAGGATAGCTGATTAATATTTCAATATCAGACCTCACATATCTCATGACAGCACTGCAGAGATACAGGATGTGGTTTTCCTTATATAGCAGGCAGTGACAAAGACAGACTTTATCCCAAAAGTCAATGTTTAATGGAAGAGGTCATTTTCCTATTTTCTACAAATGATTAAATCGATAAAAATGTAGACTGCCAACCCAAACCAAATGACGTTGCCCTATTAAAGCCAAGCCCATCAATGAGACCGCTCCAGATTCACAGCACTATTTATGTCGGTGTAACATCTTACACACAGACGTATTACTTGGTCTGTTTTCATACTTAATACGATCATCATGTGTCGGTTACACATAACACTTTAAACTTTAACTTCAGTGAAATGGTGGCAGAGCATTTAAGGTACTACTACTGTGACCTGAAGGTTCCAGGATTCAAGTCATACCTCTGCCAAGTTGCCACTTCTTTGTGTTTTTGCAAATGCCTTGGGAAAAATGGCGTTTCACAAGCCAATTAAGTAGACTAGAATATAATAATAACAATCTGATATTGGATTATATTATATATTGGATGATAAATTGGATGAATCTGTTCCTGACCGCAAAATGATTATGCCTATTGTGGTCAAAATTAATGATTAAAAGCATGAATCAAGTAAAGAAATGTAATACAATAATAATAATACAAAACAAAATGACAAGACGAGACAAAATTGAAGAAAAAAATCCAAGAAATTACGTTGTAGGATTTGAAAAGAATTTAGTTATGAATTATGGTGGAATATAAGTATTTGGTCAATAACAAAAGTTCAGATTGCAACATAAACTTTGTTGGCGATGACAGAGGTCAAACGTTTCCTGTAAGTCTTCACCAGGTTTGCACACACTGTAGCTGTAGAGCAGTGATGTTTTGGGGCTGTCGCTGAGCAACACGGACTTTCAACTCCCTCCACAAATGTTCTATGGGGTTGAGGTCTGGAGACCGGCTAGGTCACTCCAGGACCTTGAGATAGTTTTTACGGAGCCACTCCTTCGTTGCCTGAGCGATGCATTTTGGATCATTGTCATCTTCAGTGCTCTCACTGATGGAAGGAGATTTTAGCTTAAAATCTCACAATACATGGCCCCGTTCACTCTTCCCTTAACACAGATCAGTCATCCTGGAAAAACAGTCCCAAAGCATGATGGTTCCATTCCCATGTTTCACAGTAGGTATTGTGTTCTTGGGATGCAACTCGGCATTCTCTTCCTCCAAACACGACGCGCTGAGTTTTTACCAAAAAGTTCTATTTAGGTTTTATCTGACCACATGATATTCTCCCAATCCTCTCCTGGATCATCCATATGCTCTTTGGTAAGCTTCAGACGAGCCTGAACATGTGCTGGCTTAAGCAGGGGGATCTGCCTGGCACTGCAGGATTTGAGTCCCTCTTGGTGTAGTTTGTTGCTGATGGTAGCCTTTGTTACTTTGGTCCCAGCTCTCTGCAGGTCTTTCATTAGGTCCCTCCGTGTAGTTCTGGGATTTTTGCTCACTGTTCTCCTGATCATTTTGACCCCACGGTATGAGATCTTGCATGGGGCACCAGATCGAGGGAGATCGTGTTCCGTTTTCTTACAGTTGCTCCCACAGTTGATTTATTCACACCAACCTGCTTGCCTATTATATACTCACTCTTTCCATCCTGGTGCAGGTTTACAATTTTCTTCCTGATGTCCTTCAACAAATCTTTGGTCTTGGCCATGGTTCAGTTTAGAGTCTGACTGTTTGAGGCTGTGGACAGGTCTTTTATACAGATAACAAGGTCAAACAGGTGCTTTAATACAGGTAAAGAGCAGAGGACAGAAGAGCTTCTTAAAGAAGGAATTACAGGTCTGTGAGAGTCAGAAATCTTTTCTTGTTTGTGGGTGTCCAAATACTTATTTTCCACCATAATTTACAAATAAGTTCTCAAAAAAATCCTATAATGTGATTTCTCATTTTGTCTCTCATAGTTGAAGTGTAGCACTTACCCATACATTTTACAGGTTATACAGACTGTGAGTGAATAAGCTAGATGGCTGAGCTGCTCTGTGGCTGAAGGTTTTTAACATTGTTAAAATGGTCATGTTTTCCATTGTTTGAGGTGATTCTTGGGACGGTGTCATTGATGTGTGCATTTATCTGTTTCCAGGCCAGAAATGTCAGTACAGGTGAACTGGCTGCCATCAAGGTGATCAAACTGGAACCTGGTAAGATTTAATGCTTTCAATCCAGTTGTGTTTATCTGTCACACACTCCAAAAATCTTTACCAAATTATGAGAGTAACTATTAGACTTATATTAGACATTAGTGCTTCCCAACCTCCCTTCACTACCTTCCAGTTCATTACCCTCTTAAATTATTCCTTTTGTATTTTTACCACCTTATATCCATCCCATTCCTGCTCTCCATTATCCAAGTTCCCTTAATTCCTTCCTCCCTTTCAACACACTACAACTTTCCTTACTTTTGTCACCCTCTATTTTTCACACAATCCTTCCTGTCCACCATTCCATTCCTTCCCTTTTCACTTTCCACAACTTCATTCATCTGTCCCTTTCTTCCATCCTTTGGTTTCTTCTCAACAGCTGTTCCTTTTTAGCATTCCTTACTTCTAATAATTTCCTTTCCCCCCCCCCAATTCCTTCCCTTCATTTCTAACCATAATCTCATAATCTTTCTTCCTACCCTACTTGTTAGCACATCGTCTAGTTTTAGTTTGTTATTTCACAACTCTAATCTTTTCATTATTGGAAGGTAAAAAAGCATTCTGGAAGAAGAAGAAGAAGACCCATGTTTTGATATATGTGGTAATGGTAGCGACTGTGTGATTGTGCTGCTGGCCAGCGGGGGCAGAACAACAATGTTCAAAGAAAGAAGGACAGAGAGAATCTGTCGTTTTTTAGTGCGAGGTCACCTCATTATGTACTGTCCACCAGCAGGGGGTCGTCTGGAGGGACACTGTGAAATGGATTCAACATGCAGGGAAAAAGAGCTCTTTGTACTGTGGTATCATAGGCCCATATATATATATATTTCCTTTTCACATTGTCTAAAGACAATTTCACATAAAGATAAGTATTCAGACCATATGGCACTAGAAATTCACTTCTGGAGACCTCCCGTTTCTACACTTTGTTTTTACACTTTGTTTTTGTTCACCTGTGGTAAAATCAATTTGATTGGACATAATTTAGAAAGACTTGCACTTCTATATATAGGGTCCCACAGTTAACATTGCATATCAGAGAAAAAAAAAACTAAACCTTGATGAGAAGGAACTGAATGAAGATCTCAGAGACAGGATTGTGAGGAGGCACACACCTAGAGAAGTCTACAAAAAATGCTGTTGCACCAAAAGTTCCTAAGTGCACAGTGGCACCACCTTAATCTTTAAATGGATGATGTTTCGGATAATCGAACTAACTCAACCCACCAATAAAAAAGGTCCAACGATTTCAAATGGGAGAAACGTCCAATAGGTCAACCATATATATAAATCTTGTGTCTATAGCTGTTAAGTGTTCTCTCACACACACACACACACACACACACACACACACACACACACACATAAATATATACACACACACATGTATATATATATATGT
>JAUZST010009707.1:0-12820 GCA_034779995.1 Parotocinclus haroldoi | reverse complement strand
TTATAAAAACTGAAGCAGTAGACTTTGTAAAAATTAATATTTGTATCATTCTCAAAACTTTTGGCCATGACTGTACATATTCTTCACGTGGTTGTATTGCTTACAGTTATTGTTGGTCAGTTTACCATTTTCCTTCATTATTTAAGTATTTTGTCGTCCCAGCCCTAGACTGGGCTGTACGCTTTGTCTGTTTGTGTGCTTTTAGCAGCATTGGGGGTAACAGTTATGTGATTGCTTAGTATTGTAGCACATTACAGTTAAATATTTTGTAATCACATTCTAGTTACTAACGATAAAAACAATGTTACTTCTGTTTCCTTTATTTTTTTCTATACAAATATTATTATAAAGTCCAAAGCATAAAACCTACAAAAGTTGTACAAATGTGGAAAACAAATGTAAAAACTTAGGGATTTACTGAATTTATTTTGAGTGTTTTCTCAAAAAAGGCAGAACAACAAACAAGGAACCATGAAGCTACCTCGCAAGCATTTTGTCTTTCATTTGACTATTTCAGTAGTCAATTTATCTGCACTCATTCTGGGCACTCAGACAAACACACCTAGCTATTAGAGGAGAAATGGTGGTATAATGAGCATATTTTTTCTTTTTTCAGGTCCTATCTCCCTACTAAGTCTTTGGACCAGCAGAGTTACCCAAGCCAATTCAAGAAAACACCAGGAGTTTTCTGGAAGGCTCAGCTCTGTCAATAACAAGGCTGAACTGTACCAGCACCTAAAAGATGAAAATGGGTTAGATTTTTTTTTTTACTTGGGTTTCTGTTTCTTACCCATAACATTTTAGTGTTTGCTATAAAGTTGTTTTTTTTTTTTTTTCAGGAAAGACGTACATGAAAATGGGAAATCAACCAGATGATAATGTCTTCTGTAGGATTACTGACTGAAATTTAATAGAAGCAAGATTTTTTTTTACAGAGTTTGTATTAAGTAGCCAAAAATAATAAAGGTGAAAATGATGATGTTTCATTATCCAGTGGCTTTTTGTTTACTATTGTGATGCCATTTGTGTTATTTGAAGTCTGACGGCAGATTACTCTGTATTTACACAAAGTAAAATACTTATTGAACAGAAAGTAATTTAAATATAAAGTAATGTATGTTCTGGTCTCAACATTATGATTCATTTTATCTTACTGTACAATAATTTTATTTTCAGTTTGCACATTCTGGCTTCAACTTCTGAATTTTAAAGCTGGAACTCCAAAGCTGAAAATTTATCTCTGATCTTTAGTCCACTCATATCATTCATTATCTTCTACTTAATCCACACGGGGTCGCAGGCTAGCCAGTGCCCACCTTGCAGCTCTGAGGGCAAGGGCAGGAACAACCCTGGATGGGACACAAATTAACATAAAATGCATGTCTTTGGACTGTGGGAGGAAACTGGAGTACCAAGAGTAAAACCACACAGACACGGGGAGGACATACAGACTCCGCACAGAAAGGATCCTGGCTGCTCCACCCTGGGATTGAATTATGTGGTGCCCAAAGTTTGCCCTGGTCACCCAGTTTAACCCCTAAAATATATATTATAAGAAGATTATAAGCTTTTTGGGCAAAGTCAGATAGATACTGCACACAAAAAAGGGATTACTTCATTATGGGATATTTCATTTTGAAGTCATTTGTTAATGTGAAGATGCCCGAGGACCAATAGTTCCTTCTGACATTTTTTCACCGCAAACCTAAAATGAAAATGTACATGGGTTCATTGTCACAGTTACCTTTATTTTTCAAGTGGCATTGTAGCCGAATATTAGCCACTCAAACATTTTAAACAGGAGTTATAAGTAATGCAAAGTGGTCTGTTATGATTAATGTTTCACACAAAGGAATTTTGCTCTTGCCTATAACAGGATCTTTCAGGATGCTAAAGTTTGTATCTCATCTACAAAAAGCTTAATTAATCCCACAACTAGGAAATTCAATAAATAATGTATATGTAAATGTACATAATGCACTCAACTATGGACTTGGAACATAATATCAACAGTTATAATCAAATATTTTTCAAAAGCTTAAGAAAATAAGTGTAAGTCAGTGCATTAGTGCATGGTGCTGCTATCCTGTGGTAAAAGGAAAAATTACATTTTAAAAATTTTTATGATTCTGACAGAGCTAGAAAGCCATAAATAACACATTATTTTTTTATTATATTACAGACTTGACTGATCTGTTCTCTCCTGGGTTTGCTGAAGCACTTGAGGCTTATTTTCTATAGAAACACACAGACAATAGTCTCGCTGGACTCCAGATAGAGCAGAGCAGTGGAGGAGCAGTGAGCAGACTCACAGTTCATAAAATAAAGATAGATTCAGTTACAGGAGGTAGGGCTTGTGGCAGTCCAACCCCAACAGCTTCTGTAGCCTACTGTTCCTGTTGGTGGTCCAGAGCCGGTTCCATCTCCCTATCAACCGTCGTTACCTGTGATTGGGGCACAGCCACGTTTGATATAGTTAAGCAGAAGTCATATTTATTTACATAGCACTGTTTATAATGAAGCATTGTCTCAAAGCAGCTTTATAGTATTATAGATTATGTTTTATGGCCAATCCCAAATTGAGCAAGCCTAGGTTGATGGTGGCAAATGAAAAGTCCCTGAATTTTGTAAGGAACAAACCTTGGGAGGACCAAGACTGAAAATAGGACCCATCCTCCTTGGGAGTGTTAATTGTAATAATTAAGTTTGTAGTAATAGTAAAATTAAGTAAACTACAAACAAATAAAATGTTGAATAGAATAGCGTAACAAATATGCATATCTGCAATCATTTTGTTACTTTTAGAGTCACGTTAGAATCCCGAGTCCTCACGGAAAAGTCCTTGAAGGCAATCGTCACCTGACAACCGAATGATGGAGGGAGTTATCGTACTCTGATGTGGCCCGGACATGGTGGGACTGGTTTTTATGGATGAAAACCAGTAGAGTGATGCTGAAGTGGAGGAACATTTTAGTATGTGGGGCTGAAACTGGTACTGGAACATAAAAAGAAAATGTAGTTAGTTACAGATTAAAGAATCTTAATAATCACTGATGCCATGTGCAGCATAAAACTCTGGCAGTATTAACTAGAGCAGAATAGCTGGAAAATGGAGAACCAGAAGTTAACACAGCCAAGAGGGATCATGTGAGAAAACAACCAACCTCGCTTCTCTGATGTCTCCTCTGTCTTGATATGCCCCTCTGACTAGCTACAAGCCTACGGCTATCACACACATAGTTTCGACTAATGACGGTAGAGAAGTAGCAAAATATGCCACACTCAGCACAGGGAACAAGTGCAGCAGAAGCCATGTTACTGCTAATATAAGCAATCAATTAAATGTACAGAATGAGTCAACTTTGGAGGCCTCTCATTTCTTTTGATCATATTTGTGACGTTTCTACACATCAGTGCTTGTAAGTGAAACTCCAGCCTTCTAGTAAGGGTTTATTTGTGGAGGATACTGAGGATCTACCAACCCTGAGTCAACCACTCTGAAGCGGTTTTTCCCTTTTAGCTGTTTTTATTACTCATCACATTTTTATCATCTTTCCAGTGCTATTCATTTTCATTTTTCTACAGGTGGATTATATTTTTCGATGCCAATCGATATTTCTGAAAGATTACGTTTTTGGGTGTACCTAGTCTGCATGGTGTGTTTGTAGCTTAGATATTAGCTAATTAGGTAGAAGTAAACACGTTTTCCCACCTTATTTTTTCTGTGATTTACTATTAACTTTTTATTCATGCTTTAATCGAGAAGTGCATAGGACCAGTGTCTTCTGCGTACCAGGTCATATGACAAGAAGTGCACTGAAAGACATCTGCAGCTGACGCATTTGTATGGCACTTTGCCAGGCACTGGCAATTTTTTGGTTTAAATCCTTTCTGACTGACCGGTGCCAGTTTGTTTATGTAAATAATCAACACTCTAAGCTCTCAAAAGTGAAATGAGTGTCCCTGAGGGGTCTGTGCTTGGCCCCATATTATTCTCCCTGTACATGCTAACTTTAGGCTCAATTATTCATAAACATGGTATTAGTTTTCACTGCTATTCAGATGATACACAGCTGTACAAATGAGCTGATCCAAAAGATGGCCTTACAGTCAGTAAAATTAAGAAATGTGTAGGAGGTAAAAAAAATAACTCGGATAAAACTGAGGTTTTATTAGTTGGACCCAAGACTGTGAAAGGCATTTTGCCTACATCTATCCTAAATCTAGATGGCTACCAACTGTTAAAAACTTACGGTAGGTGTTATGTTTGATTCAGATCTCTCCCTTGACATTAACAACATCATGCAACTTGCTTTCTATTAGTTATGGATTGTTGCTTGACTTAGAAATATCCTTTTCCAGGATGCTGAGAAACTAGGTCATGCATTTATAACCTTGAGACTGGATTACTGTAATGCTTTACTTGTGGGATGTTCTAGTAAATCTCTAAATAAACTACAACTAGTGCAGAATGCCGCATCTCGAGTGCTAACTAGAACTAAGACATTTATAACAATCCTGTTCTGGCGTCTGTACACTGATTACCAGTTCAGTTTCGCATTGATAATAAAATATTTATTGTAACGTATAAAGCTTTACATGTTCTGGTCCCACATTATCTGAGTGAATTCTTAGAGTCTTACAATGCAGCTCGTCTAGTGCAGGGTGGTCTGGCTGGTCTGGAATTTAGTCCTCTTGGTCTTGACTTGTGTGTCCTGGTTGTAGACTAAGGGCATAGCAAGGGATTCATAAGTTTTGAGGTGATTTGGGATAATCAAATGCAATCACACAGGCTTGTTGATGTTGGCTCTCTTGGCTTTGTTACATTCTGGTTCTCCTCTTTCAATCTATGCTGCTATAGTTAATGAGTCTCATGCTACAGTGGTTTTATTCAATATTTTAGTTATCTGTTATATTTATAGTCTTTTGAACTATAACTACAAACTTATTTGACTAGATACATTTGTTTATTTCCCTAGGCATGCTTAGTTGGTGATTAGCCCTAGATATTAGATTATCTCAAATTGTAGCTGCTTTGAAAACCCTATTTATAATGTATAATATAATTATATAATAAATAAATAACTCTGACTTGACTTTACTTGACCTTGATTGGAGTCTGCTTGTGGTACATTCAGGTGATTGTACATGATTTGGGTTGACACACACATGTCTATGTAATATCTTACAGTTATGCATGCCAGAGCAAAAAAAACCCAAGAGTAAAAGTTCCCAAGATTACAGTGGCCTCCTTAACTCTTAAATTTAAGAAGGACTCGTCCTAAAGCTGGCTGCCCCACCAAACATAAAGTCTCAAATCTGCATACCAATCTGGGCTCTATGACAGAGGCCAGGCAGAAAGCTTCTCCTTGAAAGCCCAGAAGGAACCGAAATGCCTCTGAGACAGATGACAGTGAGAAGCAAAATTCTCTGGTCTTTTGAAATCAAGATTTAACTTTTTAGCCTCAATTCTGAGTGTCTTGTCTAGAGGATGCCAGGTACTGCTCCTTACCTGCCCAATACCACCCCTACAGCATCATGCCTACACCACCCAATCATGTTGGGGTCAACATCATGCTGTGTGTTTTAGCGGTTGGGACAGGGAGACTGGTCAGAGTTGAGGAAAAGTACATAGATATTCTTAATGAAAACCTGATCCACATGCTGGTACCACAGACTGGTCCAAAGGTTCACCTTCCAACAACACAGTGATCCAAAATGTGGCTGTCCACTAATAAAAAAGACTACTTATTAGAGATAAAACTACTTCAGATGAAGAAGGAATAACTAGGTATGTAGTGCTCAGCACAAAGGGGTATTACTTATGGGATAACAACTATAAAAACATGCCATTGATATGTCAGGCTTTCTTAATAATCTTAAAAATTTTGTAAATTTATTAAAAAAAGAAAACTCACATCGTCATAAGTATTAAGACCCTTTGCTGTGACTCTCATATTTAACTCACAAGCTGTCCATTTCTTCTTATCCTTCTTGAGATGGAGTCCAGCTGTGTTTAATTAGATTGATTGGAGTTGATTAGGAAAGGCACACACCTGTCTATATAAAACCTCACAGCTCACAGTGCATGTCAATACAAATGAGAATCATGAGGTTGAAGGAACTGCCCAAGGAGCTCAGAGACAGAATTGTGGCAAGGCATAGGTCTGCCCAGGTTCCAAATAAAATCTGCAACACTCAAGGTTCCTAAGAGCACAAAGGTCTCCATAATTCTTAAAGAGTTCTCAGAACTCTTCCTAAACCTGGCTGTCCAGCCAAACTGAGCAATTGTGGGAAAATAGCCTTGGTGAGAGAGATAAAGAAGAAACCAAAGATCACTGTGGCTGAGCTCCAGAGATGAAGCAGGGAGATGGGAGAAAGTTTCACAAAGTCAACTATCACTGCAGCAATCGAGCAGTTGGGGCTTTATGGCAGAGTGGCCTGATGAATGCCTCTCCTCAGTGCAAGACATGAAAGCCTGCCTAGAAAGACTCCCAGACTATGAGAAATAAGATTCACTGTTCTAATGAGACAAAGATTGAACTTTTTGGTGTTAATTCGAAGTGGTATGTGTGGGGAAAACCAGGCACTGCTCATCACCTGCCCTATACAATCCCAACAGTGATACATGATGGTGGCAGCATCATGCTATGGGAGTGTTTTTCAGCTGCAGGGACAGGACGACCGGTTGCAATTGAAGGAATGACGAGTGCGTCCAAGTACAGACATATACTGGAAGAAAACCTCTTCCAGAGTGCTCAGGACCTCAGACTGGGCTGAAGGTTCAGCAAGACAATGACCCTAAGCACACAACTAAAATACATTCCCCATCCAACCTGACAAAACAGGAGAGGATCTGCTAGGAAGAATGGCAGAGAATCCCCAAATCAAGGTGTGAAAAACCTGTTGCTTCATTCCCAGAAAGACTCATGGCTGGGGGGCTTCTACTAAATACTGAGCAAAGGGTTTGAATACTTATGACCATGTGATATTTCAGTTTTTCTTTTTTAATAAATTTGCAAAAAAATTATACGTCTGGATTTTTCTGTATGGGATGCTGAGTGTACATTACTGAGAAATAAAACGAACTTTTTTAATTGTAGCAAATTCTACAATATTAACATTTTCTTCGTTTCATCATTCACCTTCTGTTACATTTGTTGTACTTCTGCAGCTAAATCAGGTGTGTGAGATCCTTTTGCCAGTATTGGTGGTAACCTCTCTGGTTATATACTGTGTCCTACCTACCTGATCGGTGCATGATTCCTGATACACCTACATTACCTACAGCAGTGAACCATCTGGACACCCAGATACTTCTGTTTTCAAGAACTGAATTCATTTTCAAGAACAGTTCAAATAAAGCTGTTTATTATCTCATCAAGTCTCTCATTCACAACATGCTGCACATAACATTTTACACATTCTACACTACGCTTCTGTTATATTCAGTAACAGAAGCACCCGTTTCTGTTAAAGTTAATATAATTGTCTCCCCATTAAGGCCTGGTTCCTCTCATATTTTTGTTCCTTATGTGTCCCAGGGACTTGCTCATGCAGGGTGTTGGCTCTTCGTAAAGCTGCTTTGTCTATGTCTAAAGTGGTCTAAGAGAATAAAAGCTGAATTAAGTTTAAATTTAAATTACCTCACTATTACCTTCATGGCCAAATGAAGTAAATCAGCATCATCATTCAAATTGCAGTGAAACACCTTGGAAACTGTTAGCAAAGGGGGTCCCCTTTACAGTATGGGGTAATTTCAATATTAGCATTTTTATTGATAGTGTCATATTTAGTTTGATTTACTATCCAAAAACAGTCAATCTGCAATCAGTTAATTAATGAAAATGCTTCAAATAATCTAGAACATCCAAGTGCATCTCAGACTACACAATAAAGCACTAAGCAATATGTCTAATCAGTACTCTACCAGTGGTGTGTTACGATATTAACACATATTGTAGTACATGGTACATGGTTTGGGATGCAGACATTTTTGACCCAGTCAATTATCCACATCTGTCCACATCTGCCACAAATAGACATCTATATGCTGTCTACCTTTACATAGTCTATTTCCTTTTTTGACTACTCCCATATCTGCATATTAGACCTGGCCAGATTTCCTTTCTGCTACAACCCTGTGGGTAACTTAAAAGTTAACAAAGGGATTTCAAGATTCCAGTGAATCATCTAAAAAATAATAAGAATAGCATAAAGGCAATATTATGGTTTGGAACAGCTAACTGCTTTTTAACGCATGCACAAATCGCAGATAGACAAGAGGATGTCGCTATTGGCATCTTTACAGCTCAATGTCATATAAAATAAAACGTTACTAGGGGCTTGAAAGCTTATCACTTTTGAGCGTAGTAGTTTTTTTTAATGGAAAATGTTCATTTGAAGAAATAAGACCAAATATGACCAAAATATACATTTGAACCAGTCATCCAAGGAGTTTATCTTCAGCGTAAAAAGAGTCCATCTAAAACATTTTTAGTTTAGCAGCACTGTTGCTTTATCATGAACTTTTATTGGAACATACTGTTATTGCATATTCTATTTTAAAATATTTTACAAAGCATCCCAAATACATCAGATTTCTCTCAGTTGCACCATTTGGTAAAAAGCTATGTATGCTGAGCTGATGTTACTGACAAGACGTCTCATTTCACAATAAGACTTTTCATTTGTAAAGGGGTAAGAACAGACTGAATTTACATCAGTCGTAAAGGCACAAAAACCAAATCCTGCCTGTTTAATTTCAGGGGAAATACAGGGTTGAAAACATGTACTGTAAAAAAAGTGATTCAATTTGCCATATAGAACACAAAACACTTGTCAGTGGACTTCAAGTAGCATTAAAATAAAAACATTTACAATAGGTCACCCTTGACAGTAAAGTATTATTTGTATTTTTGACTTAATTCGAGGAGAATCATCATATTTGCCTTTTAATACTGTTCAGGGTCGTGCCAGAGCTTGAACATGTGTTCTTCATTCACCAGGGAACTTGACAAGTAATTGAACTATACATTTTGTAACACTGTCAAGTTAAAATTCATTTTTTGTAGCTAAGGTTATCATAATAGGCATTTGTTAGCTAGGTCTAAATGGGTACAGACTAGATCATTTTTCTCTGTGGGGGTGATAAACGAAGGTAGAGGTATATATGCCAGTACAGCGCAGACAGAGACCCTTTAACTTGGATGTCTGGGAAATACAGGAAGCATAACTACTGGTTCTCAGCCCTGAGGGCCATAGTTAGAACCACCTAAAAATTGCGGGTGGTATTTCTGATCTTTAGGATTAATAATATCAGAAGTTACTGTACATTATTTGTACTACACAGTAATGCATGTATGTGATCTTTACTTTTTATTCTTAACATCTGAATGTAATTCCACAGTGAATATTGTGTCCAATAAGGTGCAAAATACTGCAAAATTCTAGCAGCAGAGAATCAGACCTGTCAATAAAAAGATCAATGTGTACAATGGCCTGGTTGACATTACCACAAAGGAGCAGTGATGTGCACAATATAAGGGCTATTTAGAGAATACATTCCAGATAAGATTTTTCTGAGATACATTCTAGAAATCAAGAGCATGCAATCTGAGGGGCAAGTCCAACAAAGCTAATCACAAGGTGTTCAGTCGATTTTTAGAAGAAAAATAGCCCCAGGTAGATAAATGCATGGTTGATCATGAGTTCAGCATACTCAGTTACCGGTACATTGACTTAATGTATATCTTCTAACCTGACAACATGCCATCTAAACTGGAAGACACTGTTATATTCTAGACATATGTTTTATGACTATAATTAGCTAAATGACATCATATAACTGCAACTTGAGATACAATTCCTGACCCCAAAGCTGAACACTTCTGTAAAAATCAAGTTGCAGGGGAGTGCTTTTCCTTGCATTAGAAAAACACAATTCACAGCTTTCAATGAATAATTGAGTGGTGCAAGATACATAGTTTCAAACATAGTTTATGGTTACTCATAACTGTCCGCCTTATCTTCAGGGATCATACATAAATTCCCTCTGGGTTGAAGCTAGAGGTCAGAGGGCCCTGAAGGACTTGCAGGTTGGTGGAGAGTGGGTGGCCCAAACCAGGATCCTTCACAGAACCAGACAGCTCTGTGTCTAATAGAAAATAAAACATAGACGTTATGTAATACAGATAAGAGTATGTTTCAACATATTCACTGAGTGCACATGCCTATTTCAAAATGTTTTGTGTTGTTGACTTCTTCATTAAATGAGACAATAAGTTTGTTTAAATAAGACCATGCAGAACTTTTATTCTGAGAAAGCCAATGATCATAGTAACAGAAGAAGAGTAAAGCTAAAAAAGTTACAAAAACATTTTGTTTACCCATTGGGATTACATGTACAAAGGACTGGTCTGATTATTATCTAAGTCAAAATATTAACTCTCATAATGTTGAGAAATGATACAAAAGTATTTCCCTGCAATAACTGATCAGCAATAAGACAAACTGAATACAGTACCGTTTCTAACTTCCCTATATTCGTTGTACTGAAAAGATCAGGCCACAACATGCATTACTCATTGAAGTGAAAACAAAAGTATAATGCAGACACTCCTAATCTTAAAGTCTAGATTATTTGTTTGTTTGTGGTTTCTTAAAGCTACATCACCTCTGCAGTTATATTCATGACAGTGAATAGTGGCTGTAACTAATTACATGATCAGACCAATGCTTGTAATCTTTAGACATCTTGCCAATAGAAAGTTAGAGTTAAAGTTAGTCCTGGATACTGTTGGTTGCCATGGGACTTGTCCTCTCTCTTGGTAGGGGGCACTCACGTAGAAGGTAGCTGACTGTAATGGATATATAGCAGGTTTCACAGGATAGCAGATTCCACTTGATTACATGGATTAATTCTATGCCTGATTGTATACACCTTACTAATGGGAATAAAGGAAACACCTGAATTTAATAATTAAGAGGCTTGTCCCAATACCTGTCCATATAGTGTATGTTGTTATAACTAGGGATACTGGAGTCCCGTGCTGCTTTATCACAGGTGTGACCTTTCGGTTGGCTTGAAAGTGTCACACCACCAAAATTGTTCCTGCTGGCCGACAGGGAAATCTGCAGGGACTGATAGTGTCTAGGATGGGAGCATTATGGGTTGTGTTCTTCCCTAGATTCGTTCTTCATCACATTTGTGGTGATTTTCATTGTCACCATTACCTTAGGCTTGCCTATTCTAGAGTATTTGTTAACTGATATGTATACTACTCACAAAAATTAGGGGATATTTCTTTAAAATAAATAAATAAACTGTACATAAATAAATAAACTTTCAAACTGTAAATTATGGGTAGAGCTAGCTTTGTTGCCTTGCAGACTACAAACTTTATAAAATACGAAGGACTATGATTTCAGAATTGTATCAAGATATTTTACAGAAGAATGCCTGTAGCTTACCTGAAGCTCAATAAAAGCTACATATTAGAAGCTACTAGGCAGTTACACAAACAACAATATTTGAAAGTCCAAAAAATAAGGAAAATGTGTATATTACAATTATCAAGCCATTATGCAGATAAAAATCAAATAGTTAATGAGTGAAATTTGAAACAGTTTTATAGGGATGATAGTTCTAACACTTCTCTACACAATTGGTCCAGGCCTTTTAACCCTAGAATTCAACCCAGTACCTTCTTGTTTTGAGTGCCAGTCTGCCTTCTGTTTTAGTTTATTAGTGCTAAGGAAGGTAATACCAGTTATAAAAAAAATGGCCTACAAATTATATAATAAAAGTGTTCATTAAACAATACAAAATAGTTTGGTATATTGTTACTGTAGGCAGGATGTCTTTTTATGCTGATATTGTGTTGCTGTGCTTTTATATTTATTTACATCCATATCGTATTTCTTTCTTACTTGATTAATGAGGTGATTCAGAATAAGTTCCACAAGACTTATAAGTATCTATCAATTGTGGGGTAAATTTTGTGTACCTCTGCTGGTCTCTGCTTCCGTAGCTTCTGCTGGTCGAACTGTGACTTTGGTGCCAGTCTGTCGAATAAACTGTTGAAGATTCACATGTCTCAGTTCCTTAGTTAACTGTTCCAACTCCTGCTCCTTTTTCTTCGTCAAAACAAATTAACAATTATTTAGATAGCAGCTTTCTAAGCAACAATATAGATATTTTTTTATACTAGGCCTAATATTTTGGTACGAGTATCGCCAATTTTAAAGTACAATAACAAAAAATTTACATCTGGTTGCCTAAGTTGAGCCATTTCCGGTCCAGAACTGTCCACTATCTGGGGAAGTAATAGCCAGTTTTATTTAAAAAACAACAACAACAGCACTACAGTAAGCCAGCTGGGGCCAATTAGCCTGGTTTGTGGAAAATGATTTTCTTGTACCAGAGCAGATTTATAACCGTTACAATAAGAGGCTGATCACTGACATCATATTTTATTCTTCAGTTAGATTTAATATATTTTTAATATTCATGGTGCAGTGCCATAAAAGATAAGGATGTGAACAGGGTATGACAATTTAAAGGGTTGCAGTGATTATCATAAAAGCCAAAGCTATTTTTATATAAAATGGTCTTACAGACAGACACAAATAATGAATTTTATGAAGTTATATTTCAAAGCAGAACAGTATGCAGGAAGGATATAGGAAGACAGTAATACACCCTGTCAGAAATGTGTTGACAAATGTTGATAAATAAACCCCCTCTTGTTGTATGTGAAAAGTATAGTGGCTTATATGCAATATTTTGCAATAGTTATTAGTTAATAGTAAATATATA
>JAUZST010009706.1:0-12820 GCA_034779995.1 Parotocinclus haroldoi | reverse complement strand
TCACTGACTTGTGTGGTCTTCAGATTAACTTGTGTATGGATGTAACCTTGTGTGTGGCGCTGGATGGCCACTGATGCCGATAAGCGACGTTCAATAAGCCATATATGCTATGCAAGTATGATAAGCATTTCTCATCTTAGTTTAATAGTCATTATTTCTGAGACAAAACAGCACCATAAATGATTCATTAAATTGGACTAATGTTTTGCATAATGTACTTAGTATAAATGAGCCATTAGAGAGTTCATGCTGGCTTTATTTTTCTATACAGTTGCCTGGGTATAGCACTTTCTCTGTTGTTTGGTGTTTTTCAGAAAAGGGCAGTACACATTCTCCAAATTACAATGATTTGTACTGATTTTGAACCCTAAAAACTAAAATGAAAATGTCACAGAAAGGACTAAAAGAATTATGGTGAATGACTAGCTCTTTTAAGATATAATAACATACACCATCATGTTCAGCTTTTTCTCATAAAAAATGCATGACTATTTACTGCTGCACAATGCAACAACAGCCACATGACCCAGGTTGAGTTAGAATCGGATATAAAGCCTATATAAATTGTAAAATTGCACTTTATCAACTATTCTACACTAATATGTGTTTTATTAAAAATAATATTGTCTTCAGGTTCAGTTTTGGTTGCTGAGTGCTACTAAAGCAAAATGTGTTTCCATCCACTCTACAGGATTCCATGGTAAGCAGTGAAAATCTGACATCAGACTTTCCAGACATAGTATGCTTACAATGTAATGACGGCTCTGCACAGCAAAATACAAATCAATGGAAACTTCTCATTTCAGCTGTTATAATGCAGATGGGAGCCCACAGATAAAGTGGGATATGGACTGGAGTTATTCTGTAGTAGGTGAAGCAAGTATACTCCAAAGGTGAGCTGTGGATAAATGAATAAAAAAAACTAAATTAGAAAAAGAAATAAGAAAAACAGTACATTCATAAATAAAGAAACAAAATAGCAATACCACAGTTAGTTCCTACCCTGCAATCTGATTGACTGAAAGAAATTCAGTCATTATTGACATTAATGCCATTATTGCACGATACTCTATAAGCATTTTGTTTATGTATTACGTAACCTAGGAGTGATGCCAGCCCTAAGCAGCAAAGTTATACAAGTCAAACACTGCCAAAGTGAAAACATTTTAAGTAGCTAAAAATATAGCATATAAAACATATTGTTTTGATTTAAAATTGTAAACTGAAGCCATTAATGACTAACCTGAGCCAAAGGTTTGTCATCTAAAGGATTTGAACGTGCTCGAAAAGCAAATGAAATCACTACTTTAAACCAAATGTCCTGGACATAGATTCTTTGCTCTACTGAAGAGCAACGGCAGTAAAGATGAGTTATAAGATCAACTGTACTAAGAATGTTAAACGAATGTACTAAGAGCAACAAACATGACTTTATCGCTCACAAAGATATTGTTTGTGAAACTCTTTGTCCTTCATTAAACACCATCCCATAATAGCTTCTTTTAACAAATTATTTCTATAATTTAACCCAGTATAACGGGATCCCAGACTTTCGTTATAACACTGGGATATCAGATTTGCTTCAGTCAGTAGAACACTGTGTCCTAGTAATAGCCTGATTTAGAAACCCGACCCATTTTATTTTGAATGTAAATACACTTAAGTTTTTTATAAATTAAAATTTACCAATGGATATATTTATGTGTACTGTCTGTATAATAAATTATTGTGATTATGACGTTTTTGCAGCAGGGAATTATAGAATGGAACTATTTTATCTTGCAGAACGTTGATGAACAAATAGTTTATTTATGTCCCCTTCACTGATGCGGCCTGTTGCCTCATGCCTATGACTGCAAAACACCTGTGACAATATCTCACGTTAAAGCACTCTCTCTCATGTACTATTGCGTAATTGTATTTCTATTGCACTGTACTACAATGGTAGTGGTTAGTACAGTTGCCTCACATCTCCAGCATCCCCGGTTCAATCCTGATCTATGTGTAGTTAGCATATCGTTCCAGTATCTGTGTGGGTTTACACCCACATTTTGTTAACGTTAACTGATGTTTTTAAAGTGCCCTTAGTCTGTGATAGTATGTGCCCTATGATGGATTGGCAAATTGTCTGAGGTTGTTCTTGCCTTTGCGCTGTGCCACTGGCTAGGCAACCTGTTTGTTCATCCTTTGTAATCACTTCATTGTGGTGAGAGTACGTGTTAGTCCAGATATTATTCCACAAACACTCAGATCATAGGCATCACACATCTACTCATTCTCTCATTCATTCACGCAAAGAGGCAAGTTAGTGTAGCCAGTCATGGTTTTGGGAAGCAAAAGGGAACACTCCACAAGCGCCACTGTTTGGATTTGGTTTGTGAACTATTAAAGATATTTTTAGATTGTACTGACCTTACCACTCCGGCATTCAGATAGAGACTTGAGAGGCTCTTGAGTCCTAGTGCTAGTTTCCTGATCTATTCCAATCATCTGGCAACGTCCACATCTGCCTGCCACCTTTGTCAATCCAGCACACAAACAGTAACCTATGAATCGGCTGTGTTCACACATTCAGTTTACTCCAGAAATTTATTATATATTCCCAATATCACCTTAAAAATTAGCATGAGTGCACTACTAAGGCTGTGATATTCACGACCACATTCCCTTATAATTTTGTTTATAGTCCTGCATTTCCATGTGATAGTCAGCACAGTATGAATTAACCCAACCTGAAAGACTGTGTCTCCTATTTTCACATCCGACCAGTTCTCCTCTTCAAATGGTTCCATGCCTGAGATAATTAGGTTAGCACGGAAACGACGAACGAGCTGAGGCATACTGAAAGATGTTTCATTACTTGAGATGTCCTGTCTGGCAAACCATATAAAAAAACGAACAAACTACATTAAATGCTGACGTTAGCAAGCTCATCATGCAATAAGCATACATTCGAACTTAATTGGGTCCAGAGGGCCATTCGAAATCTAATGTGTTCAAAGTTGTAATTTAACATTCCCCATAAAAGTAATGTAAAGAGGATTAATCCTTAATCCTGGTACAGCAGGACTGCAGTGGCATTTACCCACAATCACTTGGACTGTAAGATTGTGCCAGTGGTAAGATGCTCTTGACAAGGGCATCTGCTAAATTACATAAATTTAAATGTGAACCATTCTTGACCCCAAATGATTGTTGTTGTTTTTGTTGTTATTGATGATTAATGGCATTAATAAAACAAATTAATGTGATGCAATACAAATAATAAATAAATACATTAAATGATTAAAATACAAAGACATGGAATAAAGTAAGTAAAATAAAGTGAGTGGGACAGTGACATCATGTGTTGGGGTGTGTTTAAAAGCGCAGTGATATACATACATGCAATATAACATTAATATAATATAAAATACATAATATGGCTGTAATTGCACCCTAGTTCTTCTACCTTCATGTGCTATAGTGGCTGGCATACCGTATAGGGAAGTCTGAATTTATGTTCAAAATTGTGGGCAAATCAGCTAGGGTAAAGAGGTGTGACTACTTTGATCAGGTTTCACTGTATATCCATAACAATGTTGCCAATTCATACAGTCATGCATTCTGCCTTTCTTGAAATAATGTCAATTATGTGTAATTATCATTACCTGTTTTTGATATGATTAAGCAGAAATTCCACACTAGCTCTGTTAATCAGCAAAAACTGAGCCTCATTTACCAGAGAAAGGGCAGGACGGTTGAGTCCTGCAGACCAAAAAGTATAAGTGCTGCATTAATGTCAAATGACTTTAAAAAGTGAAATTACACGAATTGGTTGGTTGACCAATAGTATACCATTCCCATATTGTGAACAAAGCTGTACCCTTTTCTGTGCCCAGTTTCATATCCCGAGTAAAACTGGGACTCTGCCTAATGAGACTGCAAGGTTTTCTCAGGAACTCGGACAGCCAAGCCGACACACTGTCTCCACAGTCAACAGTCTGTACCCTAAAACAAAGGTTGGTTATTTTGTCGAATTACTGCATTACTGGCACAGAGAATAGTGGCTACAAGTTAAGCCCCAAAACAAGAGCTGCTATAGTAGCTCCATGGGTTGCCAGGTTTGACTCTTAGAGTGCCGTGCAGAGTTAGAATCGAAGGGATACATTTTTAATGTGTTTTAATAGTAGTTATAAAGCACTGATTTTGTCTGAAAGTAGACATTGTTAATTTACAAAATACATTGTGCATGTTAAAGAAATGAACAAAAATCAGAACGAAATGAATGCAAGACATGTAAGAAAGCACACACGTTCTACATACCTATCTCCACAGACCTTGCTTTGGCATGTCTGTAGTTCAGAACCTTCTTCACTGACCTCCAGGGGAAGGGTGATAGGATCCATACCTGAGATATCCTTCATTAGTCTTTCAGTGACAGAACTTTAAACATAATCACAATGGATTTATCAGTGCTCAAAATTAAACACATATTCTGTACATTTGAATACAGAAAACCCTTAAAAGCTTCTTAAGGTACAGTCTGTTCTAGTAGAGGAAGTATAGTAGTGTTGCCAAGTTCCAATTTCTACTTACTGTTTCATAACTAGTATTTTTTATGTTTTATGGGTTATACAAAAAGTATCAACCTCTATGTAAGTAACAAAATTCACATATATACACACATGTATATGGGAAGTGAACATATATAGCTATTAAAATATATCTAATAATATATATTGAGACTTGCCGTCCCAATAGTACTGCGTGCACCGTAATACAGAAAGCACATTCCTACTGGTTGAATCTGCTAGCCATGAAGGATGAAATCATACATCATCATCAAGTCTGCCTAATAAGTTCATACTGTTTATTTGTATTTCTAACATTTTTACTTGTTTCATTCATAGCCATGACTAGTGGTTTTCTGTGGTTGTTATTTCTGACCTGAAGCTTCCAGACATAATGTGTTAGAGGTCAGGCAGACGTGTGGATGGATGAGACACAGTTTGGGTTCATGTTTCTGACTCAGACACACTCCATTCTCATTCACTATCATCCACATGCGATCATAAAACAGCCCTTGAGGCCCCAAGGGCCATTCTGCCACCTGTGGAGTTCAAAGAATGGTTAGGCCCACTGAAAACTGGAATCAAAATCAAAATGTACAAAAATAATGCCCTTATCTAGTACAAGTGCAGTGTATGGAAAATAATATTATAATAATGTACCAAGAAAAGCATGTTTACTCAAAACTCCCAAGTCTAAGAGTACTTTCTGAAGCAGTCGATATGTTTGTGTGATGCATATTTATGTGGCACACTGTCATCAATTATTGTAGTAAAAGGTGTGACTGTGTGCCAATACCACAAAACCCAAGCAAACAGATTTACTTTTTATTCAAGGTTTGATCGTTGGATCCCACTACATAAGAAAAACTACGTTATGACAGTGTCTTTCTCAACCTAATACCATTATTGCTGAGTCATAGTGGCAAATAGCCAACCATTTTGAATGAAATGTGTTCTGTTCTTTACAGGGCGCTTGTGCGTGTTATTGGCTGTGAAAACTGCTCATACACTTTACAGGCAGAAACTAGAGCTTATACTGAACAATTAATTTTACTGTTTCCTTTTTATTAAGGTGACCCACTTAAAAAAGCCCCATTGATTGATATTTCTGTATTTTGTTCAACAAGAGAATACTATATTAACTAATATTATTTTTGCATAGATGTAATGAAAATAGAAGAATATTTGGTGTACCTCAAATGCAGCACATGACTTTATGGGGTATATAAAGATATTGGTGAGTGTATGGACATATTCAATATTCTTCTCTAACTTCAAAGTAGTATCCTGTGACAGCGCCTTTCTGTGAGGAGCAGAAAAGTTTGACTTGTCCTTTGCAGGTGCAGATATCCCATTCGGTACTGAACTCATCTCATTTGAGGGTAATGTATCTGTCATTCCACACGATCTTAACCTTGTCAGTCTATCTTGGTCCAGCAATAAAGGTTTTTCCACAAAGCAGTCAACAATACATTTTAAAAACTTCTGACAGTCTTGGAAAGTTGACATGTAGCCAAAGGATATGCGGACGGAACCAGTCGGACGCCCCTCGATCAGGTCAATATTGTCTCCACAGACATGACCAGCCTTACAGGAAACAATGAAAAGAGCTTTAAGCTATTACATTGTCATCACAAAGTTAAGTCCACAAGGTTTGAAATGGTCATTACATAACATGCAGTTCTGCAATATTGGAGTTCTCACTGACCTGGAGGTTCCTCTTTACATCTTGGTTGCTGATGTCTAGATAGAACTGGCAGGCCCCTGTGTTACAGAAACAGCCTGTGCGCAGATGAATGTTGAAAAGGCAAGCCATTTTGTCCACCTGAGGAACAAACATGAACAGAGGTTAGATGGGGTCTGCATGAGAAGGTGAAGTGTAAAATGTGGCCTTAATTCGCACATGGAATGCATCTGAAACAAATGTCCAAATTACTAAATCTAAAAGTAATCACACAACCTGTAACTAATTCCAATCTGCTTGATGAATGTGTGTTCTGCAGTCAGGCATGGTTTAAAAGCTGTTCTGAAATTGTGTAAAGATTTGATTAAAAATAAAGAACCACAGACCAAAAGAAATTAAATAGTGCGGTCTAATGTCAGCAAAACACCAAAAAACAGTTCATGGATTGAAACTTGACTGTTTTCCAGCAGTTGACTCTACTGCTGAAAAAATCCAATTCCACTATGAAAATAAAGACATGACAACCTCTTCATGTATGCTGGTATCAGGGTTTCATGCAGGGAGGTACGGTGGTACACTGAGTAGTGTTGTGGCCTCATGGCTCCAAGGACCTGGGATACGACTGGGCTTGGCCCAAGTTTGCATGTCCTCTCCATGCCTGTATGAATTTCTTCACAAATTCCAAATACATGTTGGCACTGTGTTTTCATGTTGTAGAGGGGAAAGGCTCTTCCTCTCAACAACAGAAGCAAGGTATACCAGCTCAGACATCAGCTCTCTATCATTTACTGATTTCTTATGATAATCAAAACAGCAGAGAGCCGTCTCCATTTCTCCACCATATTAGCCCAGCCACCATATTAACCCATTAGTCCTAGTTCGAGTCCTGGACCCTGTCTTGATGAGTATAGGCCCTATCCTGGACTCCCTGATGCCACGGCAGCAGTACGCAACATTCCCGAAGCTGCCCCAGTGGTACCAGACCTCCCTGATGCTGCCCAGGAAGTCTTTAATGCTTCTGAAAAAATGCATTTAATGCATTCCCAAAAGAAATGTTACCAAGCATGCTCTAAATAATATTTCCAGCATTTTGCTGAATCTATGCCACAAAGAATGAAGGAAGTTCTGGCACTAGAAAGGGATACTTAATTAAGTGACTGGTAAGTATTCCACGAATGTTTTACCTCTGAATATCCCACCACTCGCCCACAGTAGTCCAACAGGTTAAAGTTGAGGATAGCCCCCTGCTCTGATGATTTCTCAAACTCATTATCACAGTAGATTTGGGCTACAGGCTGCCCATTGCTATGGCACATGCAAGATAGTACAATGTAGGTATAACGAGCTAAACCAAACGTATGAAGCTGTATGTTCTCCATGCTTCCTGCAAAACAAAAAGACCTTACATTGGTGTTGTCTGTTGTGATCAAACACAGAAATTATCATCATAATATAATTAACAAATAAAGAAGAAATACCAGTGAGTCTAAGAAGAGCATTAAACCCATGGTGGAGGGAAATAATGTCAAGGAACGAGATGGTGCCATCTTCAAACCTTAATTTTTTTGCACGCAGGGAAAGCATAAAATTATAATACAGCACTCTATTACCAACAAGTAAATTAAACATTCTCAGAAATTGTGTACCTGCTAACTAGGTCTTTCTTCGCTACAAAGTAGTCCTCTCCCACTAGATAAGCTGCTGCTGTTCCGCCTCCGAAATAGCCCTTCTTCAAGAGTAGGACTGCTTCATTTCTCACAAGCAAGGCTCCGAGACCAGTGGGGAAGCCAAATATTTTATAGAAAGAAATCGGCACAAAGTCAGCAGGGTGCTGATGCAGATTTAGTGCTGAGCTTCCAACCAAACTGGAAGCATCCAGCAGAACAAACCATCGACCTCTGTGCTCACACGCTGGATAGAGGGGAATGAGACTGAATCCCTCTTACATAGCTCAGTGGATACTTCCGTCCCGAAAAGTTGCTCTGGGCAGGGTAACAGAAAAGATGTGGCACCAAGCATTCACATTCTGTATTAAGCGGTACTGGTTTCGTGTTCGGTTTTGCATCGATTTCCTGAGGCAAGACTGCCACTGTTTTCACTCCCCGTGGTCCAGCTACCCCTCTAATGCCTACCACGGATGTATGGTTGTCTGTGAGGTAGCAGAACTGGCTTCCTGGGTGTTCAGCAGAAGGAGATACCCAAGGGAAAGACTCCGACACCAGTTTAAGTGCTGCAGTACAGCCAGAGGTAAAGATCACTGAGTACTCCTCAGGACTTGTGTTAAAGTGCTCCAGTATCCTAAGTGGCAAAATATCACAGAAAATCAAAAGACAAACAGTAGACAGTAAACTTAAAAATCCTGAAGGTACTGCTTGAACACACCTTATAAACAAAATATCCTTATAAACTTACAAATAACATGGCTGAGGCATTTTAGAATTAGTTCAGACAGCATTTTAGTTAACTAGGGCTTATATTTGACACATTTTGCTTGCAAATATTAAAAAAAAATCAAAAACCAATAAAATCATTAAATTATAAGATTAAAATAATATTTTCAGAGTGTTAATATCATGTCAAAATAAAAATTAAAATGAAATAAATCACTTTGCAATTAAATGTTCCAGATGTGACACAAATGTAAACATTAAACTGAAGTCCCATTTGTTTTCGATATCAACACTGTATTTAATGGACGCAGTTAAATGGAGTAAATAATAGGAAAAATAAAATCCAATCATTGTTATTTTATTTTTACTCAAACATCAAAATCTATGTGGAAATTATAATCCCAATGTACCTTGTCTTTTTTTCACAGCAGAAGGGGCATATCTGACAAAATTCAAAAGAAAAATACAGTTTTCCATTTCATTTTCAGATTCAGCAATATGTAGATACATGTTAAGTAAAACAGGACTAAGATTACAGGCATTCGGGAAGGTAGATCAAAATGAGCTGGAGATGGCAAGGGACATGATGGAGGTGGCAGATTGCTAAAATAAAGATTGCATATTGCTATAACTTTCATATTGTGAAGTTGGGATGGCTAGGCCTGGTGACACTGAAGCTGATACTATAGGAAGACATAAATAGTGACAAACTTGGATACCATTTCATATGCTACTTAGATCCACATATATGTGATAGTAATAGTCCAGTCTAGCTATTAGAATTACATTGTAATCTGTTGTGCTTCCTGATCATCGTTTGTGTAAATTCTGCCATACAACATTATCAGCTCGTCTAGATTTTCGTCTCTGAATAAAAAATGTGATTAAATGTTTTTTTTTTTTAATTTAACATTTTTAATGCTAATTTTGGCAGAATATGAGCACTGTGACTTGGCAGGATTTAGCTCCCATACCATGACAAAGCTGCAATTGTTGTACAACCTCATATCAGAAAACAACTTGGGACAGTATGGAAAATGCATATGAAAATTTCACAGAATTTCTTACATTTACTTTTATTTCATTGCAATTCCTGCATTTCAGGAATGTATCAAAATAAGGATAGACGGGAGCAATGTGGAGCTAGTAATGAATTTTAAAAATATGATGAAATAATGATGCAATCAGGTGTTGTCAACCATGGTTTGGTACAAAGGTAACTCTGATGAGACAATAGTTGCTCATGAGCAAAGATAAACAGAGAATCTCCAGTTTGTCAACAAACGTTTCAGAAAATTATCGAACTGAAGTACTTCAAAAGCTGATTGGAAAAAAATTTGCATGTTTATTCCACTACAGTGCATAGTACCATTAAACAATTAAATGCATCAGTCAAAGCAATAAAAGTCCAAGTAAATGTAAGAAACACTGGTTGTGTTTTATATATGGATTTTCCATACTGTCCCAACATTTTCTGATTTGGGGTTGTGGAATCTGTATGAAGGAAAAGGCGTGTTCACAGAAAGCTCTGAAACAGCATACCTGTATCTGACTCTCTCCACTGTGTCATGGGTCAGCTTACTGCTGGGATTGAGACTGTAAGGGTTACCTGTGAAAAATACCATACATTACGAGCAAATTCTGGTTTATGTCCACCATACATTGATGGATCCATCTAATGCTAAAGGTGGTGCTGCTGGTGGCAGATTAATATAGCAACTCTCTAAAACATTTACAGACACTATGAATACACTCACCAAGCCACACAATTTAGCCAAAGAACCATCCAAACTGTCAGCAACCAGTCAGAAAGCCAGGGACTGTCGTGATATCAGTGTCAGTACCTTCACAAGGTACCTTTGCACTTCTGTCATGGTAGCATTAAATGCAGAAAACAGCACTAAGATCTTAAAATAACATATGCTGCCTTCAATACATCATCTTTTTCAGGGATATCCATGCATTATTCAACAAACAACACAAAACCGCATGCTGCACACATTACAAAGGCATGGCTGCGGAAGAGGGTAGAACAGGACTGACCTGCCCCCAGTAGAGAATGTGTGGAGAATGAAATTAAAAAGAGAAAAAAAGTTTTTTAGAAGCATTTTCCATACTGTCCCAACGTTTTCTAAATAACACTGGTTGACCCTTTGTGACTAGGCTCCCCTGGGGATCAGCAAATGTTAAAACACATTTAGGATGGACCAGCACAAGATGTTCTGGGAAGTCATGAGCCATAACACTGCTTCTTACCAACCACACTACATCCTGTGTTCGCACCATGAAGAAATTGTGGCAAACAGATGTGTGTCCACAGTAAAGCAAGAAACTAATTGGATCACAACAAGACCAGTAGGAATTTAAGCTTCTCAAGAAGAAGACAGTAAGAGTTCATGTAAATTGCAATAATCAGTATGCAACTCCCCTCCTATAGTTCCGGAATACATTTCATCTGCATGCCCCTAAGGAAGCTGTACAACACAGAAAGAAGTATGCCTAAAGTTGCTGAGCAAGTAGAAACCTACCTAACAGAAATTGTCAAGCTAAAACAAGCTATTTGATAAAATTCCAGATCACTGAGGTAAAGAAAACAGAAGAAGCATGGTATATACATCACCACACGGTGCAACACAATAATAAAAGCCTGGTGGTATGTAACTGTTCATTCCTTTAACAAGGCTGCAGTTTGAATCAGCCACTTCTGCTAGGCTCTGCTAAAGTACTGCCATTACTAGTTGTTATGCAATCATTGTCTTCAGTGTTCTACTACTTCCAGAAGACACAAGATGGTTACGAATGGTTCATCTTGCCATTCTCTTCAGACTGCTACTGGAGGTCAGACAGTCACAGAGGAGGTACTGATGACTGATTTTATTGAGTTTCAGTGCATCCTCAGTGCAAAGTCCCCGAGGTACGTCTTCATACATTGCGACCCTGATCCAGTCACTCCAAATGATCTCCTTTTGGGGAGATGAAATGCAACAGATTAAGTACAGGTACTCTTGAGATTTTAGGGCAACAAATGTGATTATAGAGTCATGTACTTTTTGAGCAGTTGTGGACATATTCAACCAGTTCTCAACCTTTCTCACACAGAATGACGTACTCGATCACAACCAGTCTGGTTTCAAGCCAGCTCACTCGATAGAAACGGTCCTGGTGGTCATTTCTGAGAGTTTTCAGGATGCCATGGCATCAGGACTTTCATCAGTTTTAATCCTTCTTGACCTTTCATCTGCCTCTGAGACAGTCAACCACAACATTCTCCTTTCTTTTCCAAAAAAGTCATCTAGGTGCTTGTCCCGTTTCTTGTTATATTAAAAATAGACTACTGCACTAGACTACTACTTCCTATCCATACAATCAGACTCGTTCAACTAATTCAGAATGCAGCAGCTTGTTGGGTTTTCAATCTACCCAAGTTTTGTCATTTCAAAGTGGAAGAGCACCATCTTACTTAAAGGCTCTAATCAAAGCATGTTCTGTACCTCATACCCTCAGAGACTCAACTGGATCTTCCACATAAGGTGGAAGGAAGACAAACATCTTCTCCGTACTGGCACCCATGAACTTGCACTGAATGTCCAAATGGCAGAGTCTCTTGCCGTCTTCAAGCTGCGACTAAAAACTAACCATTTTACGCAACACTGAAGATTGAAATCTTAATTTCATATTATATATCTTCATATTGAAATCAGTCAAGATTGAAAATGCAAAAAAAACACAACAGACACCACCACACCCCCAAAAAGGGAAAAGAAACTCTGTACTTGCGTACTTGTACTTATGTTCTTAGGCTATTGCTTATTTGTATTAACATTAGGTTTGGTTTAGTAGGAAGAACACAGCGCTTTTGCAAGTTGCTCTTCATAAGGGCATCTGCTAAATGTAAATGTATGTAAACATTACCTGCGGTGGAAAGTAAAAATATCTAACATTTACGTAAGAGAAACTGATGATTGTTGATCACCAGTTATCATGCTATCGTGTCAGTGAAAAGGATTACCAAAATATATCCGTAAAACGACAGTAATGAATTATAAGACATATACCTTTGCTAAACAAGGCAAGTCAATCACCCAGCAATTACAGAGGACTTACTTTTGTTTAGTCTGTAGCTGACTCTTTGTGCCCTGTCACATCTGCAAATTTGAACTGCAAATTTAGGGGTGGCTTGAAAAAAGGTCACC
>JAUZST010009705.1:0-12821 GCA_034779995.1 Parotocinclus haroldoi | reverse complement strand
TATAATATTTTAACACTTTAGACACCCCACTTGAGCTACCTTTGAGTAAGAAAGTTTTTGGATTGTAAATCAGAATGAAATCTAATTTAGCGCCCAGGCCAAGTCTCAAACCTGCAGCATTCAGATGGTATAGTCAGAAATTAATGTTTGTTTGTTTGTTTATTTAATTTATTGTTCAATTGATGATTATCCTTGCTCTGTAAAAAAAATAACTCCACACACCTAGGTTCAGATACTTTTGCCAGTCGCAGACATAAAATTAAATCATTTTCTTAATAAATAATAATAAATTACAGACTCTAATATTTTGTCCCATTTTCTAACACTACTTTCTACTTTGTGTAAATATTTGTATGTAATTTTTATGCTCTAAAGGTTGCAAGACTTGCAAGCACTACAGTAATTAAAAAAAAGTATTTGCACTTTGTATAGATATATGGCTTAAATTTACTGTATATCATTAGAACCAATGCTACTTTTAATACTGTACACGTAAACCTCTATACTGAATAAATACACTGCTCGCAAAAATTAGGGGATATTTAAAAATGAATGTGAAGCGATTAAAAGAAGCATTTGATTCTGTTTCATTAAACAAGATAATCAGAAAAGTAAAGAAAAAGTCAAAGAAAGTTGTTTGATTACACAAATGAGATGCAAACTCAATTATCTTGATTGAGTATCAAGTAACATATTCATGGGAGTGAGCAAAAGCATGAGTGTATGGTCTGACAGTGAAGGACAGGATCAGATTGTCCAGCAGTTCTTGTGGGATCCTCTTTTTATTAATTTTGAAATATCCCCTTTTTTGTAAGCAGTGAAATTGTAAAAGCGATAGGCTACATTGTGAAGTATTAAAACTATTGTATGAGCAGAAGAAATTCCAGAATATGCTCCAGAAAGATTTGTTGGTAATGATTAATATTATGTTTATTAATATATGATTATTTATTAAGAGTATTTTTGTAATCATAACAAGAAACCACTCGCACTGTTGTACATCGGGTGTTTCTGCATACAAACAGTTTTGTTGTCCTGTTATACAATACAATACAAAAACTTGTATTTATACACATACTGTATGACTGGTGTACTGCACATTTGTGTTTTGCCTGCACCTATGTTATGTAAAATGGTACACACATTCATACTCAGTTTACCATGAACATGAACTTCTGCCTTGACATAACCTACTACAAAGTATGCCTGATGATGCTTCTGGAGTTTTCATGTTCAATTTCAACAGCAAGAGACAACTATTATATAGAAAAATACTGTATATCTATATATTGAAATGTCTTTAGAAAATATCTTTAATATCTTTAAAAAGTCATAGAATTTAAATATGTTCACTGTGAAATTCACAATAACCTTACAATAAATTGAACTGTATTGTTATTATTAATTAACAAATACTTAGTGTTAACAATCAAGGTGTGTGCATAATTAATGCTAAAATACAAATATGTTTCCCCCAAACCAGAATAAATGAACATAGATTCAATATAGCACAGTAAATCATAATGTTATCACTTGATGACAGATGTAATTGAAAAAAACACTCAGTGGGTGGTGTTTCATTCGTAGTCTAAGCCCTCCAGGAAGGACAAAAATTGACCAGATAATTTGTCTTTACATAGCAAATCACAGAATGATACATGAAACCGACTAGTCTTTATTATATTTACAATGCAAAGATGATCATTCATGCTTGTGTCACGTTTACTAATTTCAAGGCAATGAATGTTAAATTATTTTTGTCATGATGTACTGCTATTTAAACCAGCTTGTTCTTGCTTTTTTAGCTTGCTAACATCCAGCAAGAAGTGTTCATATCAAAGTTCTTTAAAGTCCCATTGTAACCCTACAGCATGCTGCTCTATAGAGTCCTAGCGCAGAGACATTATTATGTCCTCATTCAGTTCCATTACAGATCTCTAGTGCCTCGGTGCTAATATATATTTTAACTTTTGCCTGGCTCTGTAAGTACCTGCACCCTGTCTGGTCCACATTTAGCAAATCATCATCTCACTTAAGAAGTGATTCTTCATTTTCTCATGCACTTGAACCAGCAGTAGACAATTCCTCAATGCTTTTTAAGTAACTGCAGTATAATAATTTTTTTGAGAAATTAGGCTGCTCAGGACATAAGTTGTCACTGCGTCTTATCCATGACCTCTCCTCCATCATGCTAAAAGCACTGTCGGTTGAAATGGCTGCCCATTTCATTAAGGAAGTAATACTTCACTGGTAAAAAGTTACTTTATTCACTGAATATCAGTCACCTTGTCCATTAGCAGCGCTTCTTTCCGCAGTGTCTCTTTTTGGCATGGGGGATCTGTGATCATCTCGTTTGAGCTACACTGACAGCATCAGCACTGTGATCATACACTGAACAAGTAGCTTCTGTGTCAAATTAGAAGAGAAAACTCACCTCCAAAGAAGGAACCGGAACATTTTTAACATAACAAACATATGATCATAGCAAACAAGGCTACATTTGATCTAGTTTCAAAGGTATGAGCTTAAACAAACCGTGATCAATAGCAAAAGAAATTCATATGACTTTCTGGAAATATCACAGCAAACTCTGATTTAAAAAACACCCTTTCTCGTGCCAATATGTTTTAGAGCTGGATTGCAATTTAATAAAAAGCAGGAGAAAAATATGGGTAGCATGATGAGAAATAAACACCTAAACCTGAGTCATTAGTCTGGTCAGTCTGGTAAATCCATCAGACGCTGACCATTTCCCATAGATAAGAGTAGGGTGTCTCGAGTGTGTAGAGAGTGAGGCATCTGGCGGCATGTGGAGGCTCCATCAGTGGCCTCTGTGACAGTGCATAGCCTAGGCTGATTATGCATCTGCTTCCTCCTCTGGAGCACCGTAGCATGTCATTTGGGGGGGGGGCTGGCGATCAGTGTATGAATACGGCAAGCGGCTGTGCCACTTTGTCAGGACATTACGGCTGCTAATGGAAAACTGCCCCCCCCCATCCACACACACACAGAGACCTTACTGCAACCTGTCACACTTCGCTGGCCACTAAACTAATGGGGCAGTGACTGAAAGACAAGGGGGGCAGAGAGCAACATAGAGAGAGAGTGAGAGCACTAGATGCAAGGAAATAGTTGAAAAAAAGAAACAAGAGAGATGGACTGATGGAGACAGTGAGGAAGAGGATAGTGAGAAAGAAAAGGGGGTACATGATAGGAAGAGAGCCCACATGCAAATGAAGAGAGCTCTAAAATGTAAGAGGGAGGAAGAGGGATATAGGAAATATGTAGAGAGAGAAGCTCATTATTTAGCAGTGAATGACGTGGCTGGGCTATGAGCTACTGATGAGCGTGATGCCCCATTGGCATGAACGTTGGCAGCCCTGCCACTTCATTTTCTGAAACAAGGCAGCAAACAAGCCGTCGCCCTGGGGAAAAAGAAATACACCCCCGCGGCATGTGGCAGCTGCTGACACCATAGCATGGCACACACACCCAGCCCAACCCGACATTATTATTTCCACTCTTATCTCTCCATGTAAATATGTGTTTTGCTATCGCAATATGTGCCATGCAGAGGCAGCAGCATGCCCGAACTGGGACACATGCAAATAGCGAAAGTTTGTTCAACTTGTTCGAGGAGGATCGGCCGCCGACATGTCAGAAGAGAAATAGCGACGGCAATGTCAGGTGTAGCAGCTGTTGTTGGGGAGATTCGTGACTTGCCTTTCCAATGGAGACCTCTCTCCTTGGAGCATTTCAGGGTCATTATATATGCCATCTAAGAGATGCCTCAAAGGCTAGAGTACTCACATTGAGTCTAAACCAGCAAATACAGCATTATATAGTGGAATTTGTGAACTTCTCATTGATGTTCAACTCATTTCTGGGTATTTTTTTTATTTATTTATCATTATTATTATTATTATAAATGATTAAATGTGTTACAAGTAAGTGACACTTTTTCATTCAGTCATATGTGATTATAGCCATAGTCACATTAACAACCTTCCCTTTTCATCCATCCTTCCCTAGACTGGCTCCACTCCACCTTAGCTACTTTCTTCACATTTCATTTTTTATACATATATAGCAACTACATCTTTGCCACAATCCATGAGCGCTTCAGATGACACAAAAGATCATTCTCCTCTTACTAAGTACAAACACAGCTTTAGGCTTGCACAGGATTAAAAAGCCATAATGTTAATAGGTAAAATGCCTTAATACTACCTGAGGCAACTGATTAAAACATTAGCACAGTGAAGACAAAACAGAAGAACTTAAATGCAAAGTGTACATTTCCAGACACAAAAAATCGAAGACGTCTAGTGAGTATGCTTAGATTTTGCATATTTACATTGAATTTACTACAAGGATTTTTTTTTACAAATATAATTAATTAATTCATTTAAACCTACATTTTTCAGAATGTATTACTATTTGTTAAAGTCCACCTTTTGCTATAACAAATGATGGCATGGTCAAAATCTGATTATCCCTTTTATCTCAGCTAGAGCATCTTTAGGCTTTTCCTGAATGCTTGGTTTCCTCTGCCTTCAAGTGCCCCCATAAATGCATGATGATATTTAGGGCAGGGGACTGTGGAGGAAAGTCATCACTCAGTAATTGTTGCAAAGCATTGATTTTTCTTGGGATTGACATTAGTCTGATTCAATATGAATCCATCTCTACAAAGATCCAAATATGCATTTTAACTAGTTTTGTCCCACCATGGGTCTGCTATCTAACACTATGTAATCCAGCTATTGTGCTGGATAATAAGTAGATTTAGGATTGCTTTTCCATGATATTTTGGTACATGATATAAAAATAGGCCTTACGCAAGTATAATCACAGTGCTATGTGAGTAACACAAAGCACAATTGTTAAAAGATAATTTCCAGGGGTTTCAGTGTGAAAATGACTGTACACATACCAAAATATGGAAGGTCGAAAAACCATTTTTGGCCCTGTCCAGTTTCTTTTGTTATATGTTCTTTCGTCCCTTTGAGCAGAACCCCAGCTCAGGTAAAACCTGTCTCGCTGGCACACTTCTTGACAATCGCTTTATTGCACCTTATCAGGGAATATGAAACTGTGTTGCATGACATCTTGCAGTAAGCTGAATAGATATGCCAATACGGTATTTTTTTCCCTTTTTTTATTCAGCCAGGCCGATTTGACAAGCTAGACTGCCCTTCTTGAAAAGCATCAGTCAAGCGCACCACTGTCACCCTGGCTTTTCTCTCCCCCAACCATCTCCTTGCTTTCGCCCCGTCTCTCCATCTCCTTCGCCATAGCAATCTATAAGCTTTGCCTCTTAGGAATTGAAAGACGTTAGAAAAGGAAGAAGGGGAGGAAAATAGGTATGGTCCAACATAAGAGGGCTAGAAAAAGTGTGTGTCTGTGTCAGAGAGAGGAGGGCGATTTAAGTATTGGAAATATAAAATGATAAGAAGGGTATGTGGAGGCTGGTGGAGATAACATTGTGGATATTATAAGGGGAAATAGGAAGGAGAGCTGGCAGAGAGTGAGAGAGGGAAGGTGCTGAAGAGATTGGAGCCATAAGCTCCAGGTTGAGGAGATGACACCAACACTAATACAAGTGTTTAAATATTTGATGCTGCAGGATAAAAGAGGATCACATTTGAACAGGATTGAGTGTCTGCAGGAGAATCTATTACAGAAAATCGCTTGTGATTTGACACTGGCACACCTGCCTTGTGTGTTATTTCATCGTTTCTTTTACTTCGTTATGCCTTCTGTTAAACAAAACTGGCATCAACATGTGTAAGATAGGTCAACATAAGTAATAACTGGAACTAAACATACACTAGTACAGATTTCAGTAGCATAAGCTAACCTGAAATGCTAAGAAGAAACTTTATATATACAGTATAATTAAAACTTAGAATTTAGTAATAATTTAGTCAGAGATTTAGTCACAGAAGTGTCCATTTAACTCATTTAATTGTTGAGAAAAAAACTAGAAGTTGTATCCATGCATAGATTAAAATGGCCTTAACTAAATCACTATAAAACTTGTAACAAACTTAAAGACTGCCTGTGAGAAATTTTTATGTTCTCCCTGCGTCTTCGTGCATTAGCTCAGCTAGTCTATTAGCGGTCTATTAGCGGTCTATTAGTGGCCTGTCTAGGTTTTGCAAAATGTTCTAGGTATTGTGTATTCTGATCAGACAATGTGTAACCACAACAGCCCAGGACCTCCGCATCCAGCATTTTCACCTCCATCGTCTGACCAGCCACCCAGAGAGCTTCTGCAACAATTGGTTTTCATAACTATGTTGCATCATGACCACACAAAATTCCTGGAAGCTGAAAACATCCCAGTTCTTGCTTCGCCAGCATACTCACAAACTTACATGTCACCTTCAGAGTATGTTCAGGAAACTCTGGATCAGCGTATATGACAGTGATATGAGTGTTCCAGCAACTTCACACAGCCACTGAAGTGGAGTGGACCAACATGTCACAGGCCATGATCCTCAACCTAATCAACTGTATGTGAAAGAAATGTTTTGCAAATGGTGGTCACACCTGATACTGACTGGTTTTCAGAACCACCCACAAACACACACACAGACAACTGTTGTAATGCCACACCTGTTGTTGTGCCATGTAAGGTGAATGGATTATCTCTAAATATTTGGAAGCAATATTTGACAGAAAAAGTCTTAGATGTTTGAGTTCCGCTCATAAAAAATGGGAGCAAAAACAAGTGTTGCATTTATATTTTTATTTAGTATATATTGCTATTTCATGTTTTTGAACTTAGATATTTCTCCATACCAACAGTTTATTTTGTTTAATGTAAAGTACTTAATAACTAATAACTTAATTTGTTAAATACTGCCTGTGTGACAACTATTTTATGTCTAAATTTATCTAACAATATTTCCCCTCATAAAGCGTTAGCCCACCACAAGGACCTGAGTCTGTATGTCAGCAGTGTCTTCTGACACTTACTGGGATAGGTGTTACATACAGACATCATTACCTGTGCTTGATGGAGTCAAGGGATATTTCATATGGTATTGGTATTGCAACAATGATCCCTGCCCAGTTCTACTATCAACTTGCATCTTTTCCAGTGGAGATACCTAAATGTTTTAATTATACATTTGCAAATATCCTTAAATAAAGTTTTAAACCATTTAGGAAAGAAACTGGTGTTACAAAGCAGTTAGATAAACAGCAAACTAATTAAACAAACATAACTAAATACTAACTAGTTTCTGTATAGTGTTCCCTTGTTTATTGGGTGGGGGTAAGGGGTAGGGGGTTTACTTTCTAGTACCACCTGTGATAAACGAAAAATAAAACGAGAAAGTAGGGACGCTATATTTATTTAAGTATTTATACACTTTTTTAGCCGTATAACTTGCAGAACGTTTGGGTGGCATCGTAGGGCATAATTTAATTCAATCTATAATGAAACTTTCACAAACAGCAAACACAACAGATTTGCTGTTGGCAGTCATGTTGGCAAGTAGTCTTACTTCTCGTTTCTGGTGAGTACTCATCTGCTGAGTAAATACGCTATTTACTGTAATATTATATGATTTATATCATTCCTTTATTGTTAGAATTAATATTTGTAATATATTTTAATATATTTTTTAATGTAAAAGTTCTGCAAAATAGTGAAAATCTACTATATATTTTTTCCATAAATATTTTTTGTAATGAGTCCACAAAGGTGAACCATAACGTAGCGAGGGAACACTGTATATCAGCTTGGATGTCACTTCTATTCATAATAATTATTTTATATTCAGAAACTTTACATTGTATCATATTTGTAGGTATCTTCACTTTCCATTATTATTTTTCTTACAGTAAAAAATATATTTGTACAGAAGACATATTTTTCATATTATCCTTCTCCTGATGACAGACCTGTACAAACTGTTTACACTTGTATGATAGCTTTGGTACAGTCCAGCAGTCTGTCCAGACACAGTAAGTAATGGTCCCATGTATTGCAGGTAGAAACTGGAACAAATGCCATCTTTCAGCTCTGATTTGCAGAAGGCCACGATTGCTTGACAAGGGCTAACACCTGCAATCTACAGACCAGTGGCCTCATTTTGTGGAGGTAAAGGTTGACCACGCTCCAACATCAGTCACACACCAGGCCAGACCCTGGTCTCAAACAGGTTCAGGTGAAAAGGAAAATGTATCATTCACTTGTTGTCATGTGTTTCAGAGAGCACAGCAGTGTATAATAAAATTAAAGGCCAGTAGACTGGCTAGAGCTGTGTAAGACACACTGTAAATTATATTTATTTAAAATATATTTATTATAGTAATAAATATTTATTAAATGATAAATATAGCAATATACTGTATTGTTTTTTAAACTTGAGTGTACATGAATTCACATAAAGGGGTTAATAACATTAAACAATGCAATTGTTGACATGACCAACAGACTCATACAGTATGAACAAATACCAATTAGACTGATAAATTAATTAATTCCAAAGTATGAATAAAGGTACGACCACAAATCAGAACAAGTTGGTGGACAGCATGAAAAACAGGTCAGGTCAAAAAGGTGACTGCAATCATGGTTTGATACAAAGCAGCATCCAGGAAAAGCTGAGTCTTTGATCAACAAAGAGGATATCCAGTTTGTCAACAGATGCAATTCAAAAATTATTTAAATGTTTCAAAACAATTTGCCTTAAAGAAATATTGGTAGGCATGTTGGTTAAGGAAATATTTGCATATTTCTCCATATACATTGTATAATATCATGATTTGATTAAAGCAATTGGGAGAAATTTCAGTGTATAAAGGCCAAACAAACATTTACAACTGACACTTAAAGCTATAATGTGAAAAGAAGAATCCACGTCCAGAAGCAGCATCAACTACTCTAGGCTGAGAGGCATAGACCATCACACAGTGGAAACAGGATCAGATGAATCACTATTCCATTCAATTTTTTAATATAAACCATGTGCTCTGGACCAAACATTATTGTCAGTTACAAGTCCAAATGACAGACTCTGTCATAGTATGTCCCAACTTTTCTTGGAATGTGTTGAAGGCCTAAAAGTTTGATAATAAGAATTCTCACTGAATGTTTTGATATGCATTTCTCATTGTGGCCTAACTTTTTATGATTTGGGGTTGCATAAACTCTACTACATTAAACCTACTAAATGATTATTAAGTAAAAAATAAAACAAATGACTAGGCTTATTAATTCACTTCCATTGTTGTTATGGAACACGACATGTTTTACTCTAATGACTATGCAATATTATGTAAACGATTAACAAGTTATTTAGTTCTTTGATTAGGGTGACCATATTTTGTTTTTCAAAAATAGAGTACACTTGGAGCAGGATGGTTGCATGGCGCAGACAGATACCCGCACTTGGCTGGGTGATGGAATTAGGGAAGATTGGCGGTTGGAATTTCAAGTAATTGATGTCACCATAGCAATGTGTAAATGGTAGGGATGTAAATACCTGTAGTTTTCAAGTGCCTCCATAACTATGTTACTGGACTTCAACAAGCCAACTAGCAATTGCATTTATGGTTGTATAGTATTATTCTTTCCTTTCTATTCAATGTTCTATTCAACCAGTTAACTTTAATTACCTTTTAGCATAACATTGTCTTTTCATGGCCGTATCTTAAAATAAATGTTCTTTAATGGGGCCTCACAATATCAATTTACGTGACGAAATCTCTTCTTTAGCTGCAGAATTGCTGATCTTATGTGTATTTGAAGCATTCTGCTACCCAAGAATCCCAACTGATATGAAAACATGGGAATTTGTTCTGTAATTCATAACTGAATTAGCATTTGGGCATTTTTAAGATGCCATGTGGTATTGTCAACTAGCAAGCTTGAATACCAGACATTTTTAGCAATTTTGATATCCTGGCTGGATGCCTTGTCTGGGATTTATATTTGTACACTACGTGGTCACACATTCTCTGGCAGCACACAGGCCTGTACTGTGCCATCTTATCAGGGACGAAAAATCCATTGGTTGAATAACCTGTTATTTTTCTGTATATTCAGGTAGTTGGTATTTTTTGGGCCAAACATTTAAGTGATCGCCAATCATGATTAAGTTAGATGATGTTCTTCCTTCTACTTTTTAATAACGAGTTTTACAGTTCTTAACGCAATTTTAGTATGTTTGATTCAGGCCAATAATTTGATGCTTTGATCTCTTTACACAAATTCAGGGTGTGTCATGCGACATGGTTGCTTAACAAATGAGAAGCTATTCTCTGCATCAGTTAGATTTAAATAACCTGTTGCTAGCTGAAACATAATCACCCATCCAATAGAAGGAACTTCTAAGCTAATTCCAGGTGGTGACCTTTTTTTGTCATTCCCTGCTCACAAAAATAGGGGATATTTCATTATAATATATTTCATTTTGGGGTATGCTCCTTTGTGACCAGTATATGTTCTTATGGGTAACATAACAATGTATTTCTTAAAACAAACACCTGATACAGTACTGCATGAACACTGGTTAGTATATATTATGTGAACAATTAATTCTACAATGGTTAACTAGTTCACTTCTTTTCTTTTATGGCTAATATTACTAAAAAAAAGAAAAAAACATTGCAATCACCTTATGCTGATGCTGATATAAACAAATTATTAAACATTTCTCATGCATGCCAGCAGCTTATCTGGTTTCATGTGGTGAAACTTTATCATATCTATGGTTCATTAAATGTTTGTTATGGTGAATACATGCACTCCTAATACATTTACTTATACAGGATTTTAATAGATTTCCATTAGACTATGCAATATAGGCTAATACATTAACTGGATTTAGTTATGTCTTTAATCATCACTTAACCGGCATTATGCCAGTGATATACATTTTCAAGCTGAGGCATTTCATACATTACATTTCATTCATCATTACATTTCATACATCTACATACTCCATGCGCCTTATAGCTAAACCAGTTGCTCGAAACTTGCGATACTAAATCAGTTTTGGCTCCTTTTTCTCGAATGCATGCATGTAATCTCTATCTCTAGTTTTAGGAGAAACAACTGTTGCTTTGTCCCATGTGGTGTGAAAGTCCAACCACTGTGCACTAACAATCTCATATGGCTAAACAATTAACAATTAATTAGCTAATTACTTATTTTATTTGCTGTAATTCATAAAGTACCAGATTATAATGATTATCCAATAAGAAATAAACTAAATTGCTTCTGCAGCTGTTATTAGTTAATAGTCTTAATCTTTACTTTCTAAATAAACAATTAGCTGTCATATTAATTAATGAAATCCATTGTTTACATAATGATTATATAAATTACATTAATCAAGCCTTGTCTTAATTTGGTTGTGATTATAAGATCTGAATATATCAGGAAGACGTGTAAATTATGTGAATGAAAATAAATATTATACATACTTTTAAAACACCTATATAAGAAATAATATAACCATACATAAACAGTATACTATATAAGCCTTATACTAAAGCTCGTCAGTTCTAATTAAGATTTTTCTTAACTAGATTTTTCAGATTTTTCTTTTTCTAGCTTAGCTGATATAACTCCTACATACATTTTTGTGTACATTATTTGCATTCCAGGACCGATAATGCACAGGTTTCATTGCACTTGCCCATTATCAGTTCACAATTTAAGACTAGTGTTGCGACTGCACTGCACTGTATACAGTTATTTACAGTTATATTTAAGAAACATATAATGCAAAAATAAAATAAAATAAAAACGATACAGTACTTTGTGTAATGATGTCTGTAGCTCATATGGTGTGGGTAATGTGAGTTGTAATGGGAAGGAGCAATTCTAAAGAGGTAAATCACAGGTCTAATTAGTGATGGCACATGAATGGCATCTTCCTCTCCTTATTTAACAACCGTGTGTTTTCTGTCTGTCTCTATTTTTCAAAAACTGTGTGAAAACTGGGCTGGAAAAACAGTTACTCTGTATTGTATTGTTGTCAATTGAAATGAATAAACCTGATTAAGCATCTAAGGACACTTAAAAACCTAAATATCAGAAAGTGTGGAAAATGTGTTTCTGCCACCAAACAAACAGACAACATATTTGTTACTTTCTTTGATTTGTTAATCTTATCTCTACCAGTAACGGCAGCCAGTTAGTGACCACATTAATGTGGTCTCTGTCCACATTTAATCCACCTCAAAAGCTGTATCTATTTTAAATGAAAATATTACTTATTACATTCTGATTTCAATTATTCGTTTATTTTGTTGGATATTGTGTTAAACAATACCTAAATACATACATACATAACTGATTAATAATATGTAATGATTTTGATGTTCAATTTTGTTATCCTGATATATTGCATATATTTTAGTAATACAAGAAGGAAATTAAAATTTAGTGAAAGCAATACCTATGATTGCCATATGGAAGGACAGTAATACTGACTGACTTGTTAATAATCATTGATATATGACAACATTGAACAATAATGCTGGTAAACTTACATATGTAATATATGACGTCATTAATTTAAATTAGTTAACAAATGGTTTGCAAATGCCATAAAAAGCAAAGAATACAAAATAACTCATGTGCAGAACAAACAGACCTAGTTGCTTAGTGAGTGAGTGCGAGATTATACACTCCCACACTCACTCCATAATGAACTACACACTCCATAATGCACCAATCCTGCTGTCCCCTCCCTCGCCCCATGACACAAGATTAGGGTGCTGTTTACACACACACACACACACACACACACACACACACACACACACACACACACACACACACACAC
>JAUZST010009704.1:0-12821 GCA_034779995.1 Parotocinclus haroldoi | reverse complement strand
TATAAAGTGTGTATGTATTTTTTCTTGTGGACTAATGTGGAAATAAACCTTCAGCCTCACACAGATAATGCTGTATGCTGTAATAAACACAAGGATTAAGAAAGCATTGGAGATACAGAGGGGGCCAAGACTCCTGGTTAAAAATGCTTGTTTCTGTCCATGTGGAGAATTTGACAACTACCTGAAGACCAAAGAAAGTCAAGGAGTGCTGACCTGTTATGGACTTTCTTCTACAGTCATTTGGCTTTAGCCTGATAAAGCATTTTTGGGGGAACTTGAAGACGGAGAAAACCAAGCATTAATTATCACAAATGATCATTTATATTTTTACTCGTATTGATAGCTGAATATAGTGATTGTATTGGAAAACACTGAATTGAACGTAGAAACATTACAAGTCACATTAAAAAGCATTTTAGCAAGTAGTCTCAGAATTTTTGCCCCCTTTGTATATACAGTATTATACAAATTTAGACTACAAAAAGTAAAGAGAATAAAATGATTGATGCATAAAGAATATGGCACCCAATCAGTAAAATCAGTTATATGTCCATGAAAGTAATTAGCATGTCATAATATTGCCTAGATAAGTATAAATATAAACCTAAATAAACATAAGAAGGTTTTGTTTTTAACATATACCATTTTATGTCTCTTCTTTATTGCCTGTACGGGGTGAGTCAAAAGTCACAGCATTCAAACGACCAGCGCCCTAAATTTCTATTCATATCCACAGTGAAACTGTCCCGGTTCTTCTAGTGCTAAGGCTGGGAAGGGAATTGTTACCGTTGCGTAGCAGCAACATGTTTGTTGTGGGCTTACTTTTTGGCGGAAGGTATTTGTGAGCATGAATGTCTATTTTTTTCACTGTATATTTAGGCCTTGTTTTATTTATTTTTCTTCTTTATATTGTTGTTTGTTTGTATTCATGTTGAAATATCACTTCATTCTGGTGAGCAATGTAATCAGAGCATAATATTGACAGAAAAAAGTAAATTAAAAAAAAAACAATACAATAAGCACTGAATTGTTAAGTGTGTGCTATTTAAACACAGAAAGAGCCCTTTCCTAAAGGTTAATTGTACTACAGACAGTTTTTAGGGCTCTAAACCTTTTTTGTCAAGTTGTCTGACTGTGGATTAGTAGAGTACACATTGGACATAGTCTTGTTGCTTTTCCAGCCTGATGAGATCATCTGAAATCATCTGCACCTGGTTGTAGCATCCAACTAGCATCCAACTAGCTGCCTGTGCACACACCTGGTTGTCACTGATTAAAACACTCAGTGGCCTTCAAATTAACTGCTAATCCTGGAGGTTCACATGCAATCTATCTATCTATTAATCTTAAAAAGCAACTGTAAAGAGATTTGTGACTGCAGTGTAAATTAATATGGCAGATGTGACAGTAAGATAAAAATAATAAAGGTGACACCGTGGAGAAAAACTTTAGAAGTACTTTGAACAAGTAAACTGTTCGCATCTCTGTGACCCTTGATTGAAAGGTATGAATCTCAGACTTGTGTTGAGCATTAGTATGACATCACTACTTCATAAGCCAAACAGTATTAAGATGAATGATACAAGATATAACGTATTGAAATGGTTTCAATATGAGTATCAAGTTAGTTTTGTTGGACAGCGCTGGATGCAGCAGTGACTACAAATTAAAAGGGTCTGAGTTCAAATCCAGACTCTGCCAAACTGTCACTGGTGTGCCTTTGAGTAAGGACCTTAATGAAGAAATGAAGGCAAAATGAAGGAATTTATGAATAGATGAGTCTAAGTTCTGTTTCAGGTATGTGCCATTTAATACTCACCCAATTTATAACTCCGATTATAACTCTAATTTATAACTAATATGGCCGTCAAGAGCCAGTCAGTGCTGCAGATACATGAGGCAGATGTGGGAGTTAGACTTTAAAAGCAGAAGTCTGTCTGGTGCACGTGTGTGTGTGTGTGTGTGTGTGTGAAACAAATTATCTTACCTTTTGTGTGCTTGCATGCTCATTAGATGTACAGACTGATATAGTTTGGTTTATGTACACTTTATGTTTATGTTCCTTTCTGTGTGGAATCTTCATGAACTTCCATGTCTGCATCTACTCAGGGTACTCCGGTTTCCTCCCACAGTCCAAAGACATGCGTTTTAGGTAAATTCTCTAAAGTGGCCCTTAGTGTGTGATTGTGTGCATGACTATGTGTGTGTGCCATACGATGGATTGGCACCTCGTCTAGGGTTGTTCCCGCCGTCGTGCCAAGAGTTGCCGAGTGGGAAACTCCATGGGCTTGGAGTATTGTGTAGATGGTAGCATTCGACTCTATGTGACTGTAGCGATGTCTGGCCAACATTCATTTCGCTCAAAGTCCTGTTTCACAGTATTGCTGTTCATTTTGTTGGTGATGTTGCTAATATCAATGGCACCACCACTCTACACAGCATGTGTTGTGCTTTAGATGGGAAATCTATACTTATCCATATTTATATTTAGTATTGGACCAAGTTGGTTTATGCTGGTTAGTGCTTGTTTGCTGATTGGTGAACTTAAATGGTCTTACTGGTACAACTGCTGACCAGCATTCTAGTGTGCAAAAGCCAGTATCCGAAATCTGGATAGAAATGCATTTACATTTCATAAACTCTTTAAACTTTGTTAGTCTAAATGCAAAATGCACATATAATAACAAATAATGCATTCTTGTTTTAAGTTTTATTTTATTTCTGCTAATCACTGATGGGCAGTTTAGTAAGGTAAGGTAGCGATCCACAGCAGAACGTAATTCCAAAAGTGTAGGGTGCAATGCTGTTATTTCGTATCCTCCGTAGTGCAGGCATTTAGACTAACCGTGGCCGTTTGGGACTCCTCCTCAGTTCGTGGCGCTTGTTTTAATACCTCCTACCTAGTGAAGAGCGCGGCACATCACATACATAACGGCACCTGTGGAGAGGCATGATAGGACGAGAGACTGCGAGCTTAAAGAAAGACTGAGAACAGTTACAAAACTTTTTTTTTCAATTATTTACGTGTATAATTCGTGTGTTAGTACTGTAAAGCGTTTAGTGGGATGTCAGAAGTAAGTAGTTGTGTGGATTTGGGACGCGCACAGAAACTGCTGCAGCTCTGTCTCAGAGGAGAATGGATTGCACTGGAACAAGCTCTGAAATCTTCAGAAAGAGGAGAACCAGAAATCTCACAGTTAGATGAAGTGAGTTTTTTTTTTGCTACTTAATATGTATTCTGCTACTGTTTCTGCAATACAATTCAAATGAATAATTATTAACCTGTGTGTGTTTGGTTAAAAATATTACAATTTACATTTGGATGTCAAAAGCTTGTAGGCGCAGACCTTTTATTAAAGATTGAAATACATATTTTGCTTTAAATAACCAGGTTGAGATCGAATCATGAATTTTAAGTACAGAACTATATTTATAGTAAAATATATTCACTTGGTTGGGGATATTTTTTTTCTTGTCATCTAATGTGTAAATAAACCTTCAGCCTCACACAGCTAAAATGCTGTATGCTGTAATAAACACAAGGATTAAGAAAGCACTGGAGATACCGAGGGGGCCAAGATTCCTGGTTAAAAATGCTTGTTTCTGTCTATGTGGAGAATTTGACAACTACCTGAAGACCAAAAAAAAGTAAAGTAGTGCTGACCTGTTATGGACTTTCTTCTACAGTCATTTGGCTTTAGTCTTATGGATCATGGGGGGCACTTAAAGACAGAGAAAACCAAGCATTAATTATCACAAATGATCATTTATTTTTTTACTCGTATTGCTAGCTGATTATGGCGAAAACATATATGTTTGTATTGGAAAACACTGAATTGAATTTGAAAAACGTAGAAACATTAAAAAAGTAAGTCACATTTAAAAAAGTAGTCTCAGAGTGTTTGCCCCCTTTGTATATACATTATTATAGAAGTTTAGACAACAATAAGTAAAGAGAATTAAATGATTGATGCATAAAGAATATGGCACCCAATCAGTAAAACCAGTTTTATATCCATAAAAGAAATTAGCATGTCATAATATTCCCTAGATAAGTAAAAATATAAAGCTAAACAAGCATAAGAAGTTTTTTTTTTAGTTTTTTTTAACATGCACTGTTTTATGTCTCTTTTTTATTACCTTAATAAAAAAGGAAGCCCTTTCTTATATCAGAAACAAAAGTTAAAATTACATATCTAAATACCCCAGCAAGTAACTGATCAAGGGCCCATCTTGTATGTCCGGAACATGGCTGCCATCTTGAAAGCCACCATATTGGATAAAGGGCGAGTTTTTCCAATGGGAAGGTGGTCATGTAGAATATCAAAGAAGGCCAGAATTGTCCCAGAAATCGATTTCTGCAATCAGATTTGCAATATCTCGTGTGGTTCAAAAGTTATCAAGACAGAGATTTCAGAATACTTTTTGTTCGTTACTGCTAACTGAAGATGGAATTAATCATTCTGATGTCTGGGGAACACAGCTTCCGTATTATAGCTGCAGACTTCAACCTAGATACCTAGGCACCCAGATAGGCCATCAGATAGACCAGATGTTTCACACAGCACTGTTGCTACCCTCATAGCCAAATTCTGAGAAACTTGTATTGTGGATGACAAGCCACGTAGTGGTCATCCGAAGACCGCTACCAACGAAGAAACCTCAACCCTGGTTTTGTCAGCACGCAATGTGTTCTGTAACTTTTGACTGACCCTGTGCCCTGTTACCTTTAGCTTACCCTGTACAAATGTTATCGCCTGTATACTTCTTTTAATGCCTTAAAGTGCTAGCCATATGTTGAGTGAGACTTTATTCCAGGTAATTCTTTTCTTAAAAGGAGTCAGGTCTGAGTCTGTTGATGATTGCTGTACGTGAGAGCCGTATTTCAATAGTGGAGCGACTGCTTGATTTGGGCGTCAGTCCTGGGGAAAAGTCTAAGGTAAGACTGTTTAGCTGTGCTTTAACTTTTTTTGTCCACGTTTTCTTTGATGTTGCTATTATTGGTTTCAACATTGTGTTTTATTATTTTCTGCCCGTCCTAGTTAGTATGACTTGACTTGACTTGACTTGTTGTATCAAGACACTGCACCCAAACATATTCAAATATAGTGAAAAAATACCAATTTTAAAAAGTCAGACCTTTTTTTCAATCTTCTTTAAGCCTCCATTGTCCGAAACAGATTTGGGCTATAGAAGTCCACTTAATGTGTATGTGAGTCTTCCCACATATGTGCAGCATAGTTTGTACTTTTGTTTATCTCCTGGACGGCCATAGGAATATCCTATGTCTCAGAGCAGCAGCGATTGGATAGAGTTAGATAGTGATCGATAGAGATGGATAGAGATAGATAGTGTTAATGGTGCAATGGTAAAAGAGGGAATCACACTGAGAAAAGGTCATTTACTTACTATTGGGATACATAATGGGTGTAGTTTTACTGCTGACCTTTACAGTAAAACCTCAAGAGATGCTTGGTGCTCTTTTGTCTTGAACACCAGTATCTCCAACCTCTATTCAAAGCCTGGTTGGCATTACAAACCCTAAACACAGCATGCAGAAAACAAGCAGTGAGAATGCACATAGCAATGCCCTTGGTCTGGTCCTTGATTGCAAGATACATTGTGAACATTGAAGCAATGAATATCAGAGTTTCAGCTAACAATAAATGTCCAATATTGATCCAGGAGAGATATTAGGGCCTTCTGTTTTTTAGGACATACGTTATATCACAGGTTTATTGGATCTCCTGTTGACATGTCTTAAAATAAACCTTATTACAAATCTAAAATCAAAAAGTTATAATCTGATTCCTGTCCATAATGTTAGGGATACATCAGGGTGGGCATGATCATTTTTTTTTATTTTATAAAGATGTAAACTAAATGAACATTGCTGAGCTACTGTTTTATACCATAACAGGGTTTTTATTGTTTTCCTAAAAAGCCCTTTTAGAGCCTCTAGTCATTTAGTACCTAATAAGAATCAGTCATATGTGAACAAATATAAGCCAACAAAAACGTACTTCTCTTTGTAAGTGTGAAATGAGTTTTAGAAGTGAGTGCCAATCTGCTGAAAGTTATAAAATATGTGAGTAGGAAAAGAACACTGGTTACAAAATTGACAGCAGAGCCAAGCTTTTGAATTGGAATGGCTTTTCTGGATGGAATTAGACAGTTTTATTATATGAAGCCTGACAGAGTGGCTTTAACAGGCAAATCCAGAACAGCTTCCAAATGTGTATTCCAAAAATACTCACAAATATGTAATTACTCACAGATGCAGACCATTCAGAAACCACATTGGTGAATGGACATTGTTAACATTTCATAATTAAAACATTTACTGTGAGAACATTGGTGCGAGTTGTATGACGGAACAATTTGATCCTTGTTATATGTGTCTGTAAGATTTAACAGTTCATCTCACATAGTCTAGCATGGACAATGGAGTATTATAGCTGTGAAAATAAAAACTATAATCCCATTAGCATTATAGTGACCGCTATAAACAAGTAAAGGTCCATTTTTAAGAAGAATGTTTGTGCTAACAGGTTTATCAGGTTAACGACAAAGGTGATATAGTTTTCACATATAGCTTTACATCTTATATTTCTATCGGATAGACTACAAGATGCTTATGGATGTTTTTTTTTTTTCCAAAGGGCCTGTTTCCATTTAATTCTAAAACACAGACATGTATTTATTTGTCTGTACAGTTAAGATTCACCAAAACCATAGAGGTTTGGAATTTAGCCCATGTCTAGATATATCTGCTGCAGTGCTGCATTTTAAATTGCTCCTACAGTATCACTGTTTAGGTTGTAATTACAGACTTGAAAATTTTAATTTTTGCTTCCACAAAAATAGTGCAGTGATGGTTGGACTTGTTTATATAACAAGTTCTTTCAGTCTGGATAAGAAAATGTTTTTAAATGTCTCTAGCCGTTACTGCACTTTGTTGTGTAGTAGCCAAGGAGTTTTGAATAGAGCACTAAACATGCAGGTGCTCAATAGTCAAACAGGATCACGTGGTGAAAAAGACCCAGCCACCTTTCATTTTCCAAGAGAATGGGAGCTGTCCCAGGCCACGAGAGGCATGTGGTACAGTTTGGTTTTGAGTTAGGAGCTCCCCAGTGTTTTTACTGGACTCTCTAGGTATTTGCTGATGTCATTTCAAAAAAGTAGATTAACATTTTAAAAATTACACCCTTAATAGCTAAAATACGTCTTTGTGGGAACATAAATCACACTCTGTTCTGGTGGGGTGTTGACATGTTGTGTCCATGCCCTGTCTGGGACGCTCTGGAGCAGACTGGCATGTCGTCTAAAGGGCTAAGAAAGATTAGACTCGCCCTTACTGTGCTAATATGAATCAGGTTTCCATGTGTGGCAATTCCAGCAAAGTTTGTGGCTTTCCAGACATGCCAAAACCCATGGGATGAGAAAAGCAGAGTAGATTTTTCCCTGTTGATGCAAAGCCAGTCACCCTTTCCTCAGTCTGTATGTGTACTTCTGAGAAAAGGCTGTTGTACAAACTAAACTATCTTCTATTGCATCAGTAACACAGCAAAAGTGATCTTAAAAGAACTGGCTGTGAAAGTACAAGTAGCTGAAATCATCTTTTTTTAAAATTGGGATTCCTCCAAGAACCCTGGACGAACTGGAACTCCCAAGCGTAATAAAGCTCAAATTTTACAACGTGTGAAGAGTGTTAAAGGTGTTTTGAGGTTGAGTTTCACAAATGTTTCTCTCTATTTTTTATCAGTACTGTTTCGTGTCTTTAAGGGATCTAACTGTTTAACAATATTCATTGTGGAAAAATACATAGTGCTTGGAACATTTATTAGTCATTCCCAAACTTTTACTGTTTATGTGCATAGACTTAGCATATCGAGCTGCTATTGGTGGTTTGTGTTGACTATGTACTTGTGTTGTACAGGATGGCAGGACTGCACTGCACATTGCTGCTGCCCACTCCAAAGATGACATTGTGAAACTCCTGGCAAGAAAAACAGATCCCAACTCTGCTGGCGGAGTGAGATCCCTGCTTCCATTTGTCATGCTTTATGTCTGCGGCCTCCCTTCTGCCACTGCCTCATTCTGTTTATTCTCTCAGTTTTCCATTCTGCCTCCATTCTTTTGTCTGTTTCTTAACTATGGTTGGGATACATTATATTTTCCTTACTGAATTCGTATTCATTTTGTTCTTTTCACCACTTTGCCCATACATGTGCCAGCTCACTGCCAACAATGTCTTTTAACATTATACTTTGGATATACCTTTATTATGGAACCAACAAAATAATTGAAAGCTTTAATATAAATACTTAATACAGACCATGCATAAATCTGCAATATATGGATTTATACAGATGCCAAACATGTGCATAAAGTGTATTAGTAAGATACTGGGTCACCATGAGCCACCAGAAAAGCTATAGCGAATAGTTTTAGAGAAACCAGTTAACATACAAATTCTTGAGAAAAACACTTACTAGATAACTGAAGATGAACAGGTGGTTCCCCATTGAGTGCCATAACAACCTTACAAAAACTAATCTAAAAAATTAAATAAATAAATAAGAAATATTGAAGATTGGAAGGTGAATGCCTATGGGTGGACATTTAGCCATGACCTAAATGCAAACCAAAGTCTGTGCACTCCAGTGCCACTTATGATCAAATTTGGTGAAACTCAAGTCAAGAAAATAGTTTCACTAACTAAAATAGTTTAACATAAGCACGTTCCCCAGTCTTGATAGTCATATTTGTTTTAGACATACCCAAACTCATTAATGGCTGTATTTATAGCAAAAGATTTATTTGTATTTATTTATTTTTAAACTGGCGCCTGATCACTATTCTAACCATGCTATACTAGTTTGTAATATGCAATTAATTATCAGAACTGTTGCATTTCTTGTTACGTTAATGTAAAAATATTTACATTAAATTATACCGGAAGAGGTCCTAATATGGATAGGAATGTTTTATCATAGTGATCAGGTGAATATATTTGCATCAGCTTGGAGTGACTGGACCCAATCCATGCCAACAAGATAACAGAACCACCAGTTACCCTCATATTCAGGTCAGCCGTCTGTATTTATACAAAATATAAAAATGCTAGTGTGAATTTGCTAGCTCAACTAAAACAGCAAACAGTGGTATTTTTTGTTTCTTATAGTTTTTTAATTGTTTTTGCCCTAGTTTTTTAATTTTACTCTGCCTGTTTATCTCATTAATCAACATCTTATATCATTAATCAACATCTTTCCCTCATACAAGAATGGGACAGTACTACATATAGTACATGTACAATGTATTGCTTGGCCAGGAAAAAAATTTAAATTCAAAATTCAGACTATGGTATCTACTGAATGTGCGTTGATGTATTGTATTTACTGATTGATGTATGTATTGTATTGATTCATTATATTCCGGGCTATCATAAAATGGGGAGTACCTGTATAGTCTGGTACATGCTAGGGCATGGTAGTAGAATACTCTGTATATACAGTTCATGTCTGTGATGTATCCATTAAAATCTGTAGCCCAAATGACACCATTCATGACACCATGTTCACTTGTTCATTTTCACTGTCTTCAAACCTCAGCCCAAGTGTCAGTTGCCACTTCACTATGCTGCATCTCGACCTGCTGGTTCTCCTGGTGCTGTACAGGTTCTTCTCAAACTCTCCAACAAAGAGTCACGTCTCACACCAGACAAGGTAAAGACCATAATTTCTGCACAGCTATGCTTTTTATAGTGCTGATTATAATTAATGTGATTATAATTAGGACTCCACATTTTCCATATTTTATTTTTATTATGAACATTTGTTTATGAATTATTATCAAATATCAGTAGATGTGTTATGGTGTCATATAGAGTTTATTACATTTGGAATTTTTTTGCTATATAATGGCTTTTTGCTGTAGGATAAAAAAAGTATTTCGAGCCATTGTTCTACTGTCTGTCTACCCTTTGTATGTTTTGTTGCATTCAGGATGGCTGCATTCCACTGTTGCTGGCCATCGAAGCTGGGAATGTTGGAATTGTTAAAGAGCTCCTTTCAGGTCTTTCAGAGTCCCAGCTGCAAGCAAAGAGAACGGTAAAGCTGATTGGAGGGTCATATACCCTCATATACATGTGCTCTAATTCTGGGTGTATTTCTATAGTTCTGTCTGTGTTGCTAAGAAAAAGTTATGGAAAAGTATCTCAATGTCATCATTACAGACCCTTAAAACATATCCTGACCATAAAACAACGTAACATGACCATCAGGAACTCCCAAGCCTACCAATGTATCTGATGAGAATATAATATAGTAATGTAACATACCCAGCACAGATCTAATCTATGTCTCTGATCCAGCATTTTCCCTTTTTTATATTGCTCCCTTAAGGAGAAAAAGCAGGATTTGTTTAGATATTTCGTTTCATTTTGGCAGAGGGAGTAATTGTATACTAACATACATTACATACATGCATACATGAACATTAACTTCACTGATATTGCTAACAATGTTTGCACATCTACTTTATAAATTCCATGGTTCAAGCTCTCACCATATATGAGTCAACTGACTGTATGTCAGATGTGTGACTTTAGTGCCAGCTTGAAGGCTTTTCGCAATGACGCATCTAAACCACTAGACCCACCACGTACATAAAAAAAAATCCCAATGTCTGGTGAGTATGGTAATCTAAATATATAGTTCCATTCACTCACATGACCTATTTGGGACAAAAGGACTTAAAGATATTGTCAACAAGTTGTACATCGGAACCTCAAATTCCACAAGATGACAATAAAATATATGGTCATGGGCCAAAACAAAGCCAAAAATATTCTAACATCCAGACAATACAGATCAAAGAGGCATGTCCACTAACTAAGCTTCCTAAGTTTCATCATTCATGTATTTAGGTGTGTGAGCTTTGAAATAAAATTAAAGCAACTGCTGAGTGCTTTTTTAAAAATTATTTAACTACTGACTGTAATTTGGATGTCCATCTTCACTCTGTGTGTTTTTAAAATTGTTTATTTGGGAGAACACACAAACTCCTAGCAGACAGTGGCCAGACTTGGACTCAAACCCAGGTCTCTGACAAATTTGATAGAGCTAACTATTGTGCCAACCTGTAACACTAACTTTAACCATAAAACAAATTCTAATCTTAACTGAAACACTAACCCTAGCCATAAATTTACATTCCTTTCCAAAAGTATTGGAACAGTGAGGCCAAACATTTTATTTTTGCTGAGACAAAGACCAATGACTCAACATTTATTTCCAGATATTTACATCTGGATCTGATAAACAGTTCAAAAAGTAGAACCTTTTGTCTGAACCCACCTATTTTTCTTGTGAGCAAAAGTATAAAAACAGATCAACTTAAAATAGATTACAATGAATAAGACTTAATATTAAGTTGCAAATCATTTGCTTACAGGAAGTGCATTAAGCCTGCCAATTACTTTTGCATTCTTTTGTGTTTTTTCCAGACTTTAACTGAAGCCTTTTTTATATAGTCTTTGTTTTGGGGTCACTCCCTTCAGTCTCCTCTTCAGTAGGTAAAATGCATGCCTCATAGGGTTTAAGTCTAGAGATTGACTAGGCATAATAAAGGATCTCCCACTCAGTTCTTTAATTTGACAGACACAACGTTGTGAACTTTTGAGTTCACTGTACTGCAGCCATCATGCTTGATATCATCAATGAATATTAATTAGCCCATCTCAGAAGAAGCCATGTAAGCCCACGCCATGACACTACCTCCATTGTTTTACACAAATGAGCTTTTATGTTTTGAATCATGACTTTAGCCTTTCCATCACAATGGCAAATGTAAATATTTGTCTCGTCAGTTCATAAAACTGTCCCAGAATGTCTGAATGTCTCATGAAGTTTAGAGTCATGAAGTTAATTAAGTCTTCTGCAAACAATATATTGTGATACCTTTACTCCTGCCCTGTGGAGGTTGTCGCTAATGTCACGAACAGTTGTTTTAGGGTCTTTCTTTATAGAACATCCAAGTTTTATGTCATCAGCTGCTGTTGATTTCCGTGGTCTACCTGTTCGAAATCTGTTACTTAGTACACTAGTGCTGACTTTCTTCTACCGGACAATCCAAAAGGTTTTACTGGCTGTATCTGGTTTTATCTGGCTCTGGTTGATTTTCCATTTTCTCTCAGCCTCACAATTGCTACAATTGCTTGTTTTCACCAATAAACAGCTCTATCGTTTTCATGTTAGTTACTCCTCTAACTGTAAATGCACAGTCTACACAGGCGAAACCCAAATATGATACTGAGCATAGACATTCATCACTATTGTTTAAATAATCAATGTAACAGGACACACTTGGGCCACAACGCACGCCTCACAGTCACATGTTCCAATACTTAACAAGAAAAATAGTTGGGTTCAGACAAAAGGTGCCGTCTTCTGAACTGTGTAACAGATCGAGATGTAATTACCTGGAAATTAAAGCTGAAATGTGGACCTTGTGTTTCATATTCGTCTTTTGAGGTCAAACCCAAATGTTTAATGTCTATAGAAAAAATAAAGGATAGGAGAGGAGTGTAACTGTCCCATAACACTAACCTTACACTAACCATAAACCTAAGTTTAACTGTACCACTAACCCTAGCCCAAATCTTAACTTTTGTTAGGATAGGGTCCCCGGGAGATCTCGCGAGACCATTCCTAGTCTCGCTAAATCCCCAGGATCCCCATCTGGTGTTTTTTACCGGAGCCCAAAACGCAGTATCCACAGACAGACCACAAATACGGGAAAAACCAAGGAACATT
>JAUZST010009703.1:0-37948 GCA_034779995.1 Parotocinclus haroldoi | reverse complement strand
TTTTATTTTTTGTTTGTTTTGTTTTGTTTTTTTTTTTGTGTGGTGTGTGTGTGTGTGTGTGTGTGTGTGTGTGTGTGTGTGTGTGTGTGTGTGTGTGTGTGTGTGTGTGGATTCCTAATTATTAGGAATAGATTGTTACTGATTTCTTAAGTCGCTCTGGATAAGGGTGTCTGCTAAATACTGTAAATGTAAGTATGATCTCTGAAGTAAGTGTATGTAAGTTAATCATGGTGCTGAGTTGGTTTTGCTGTTGGGATGATCTCACAACTAGCCTTAATCGGCCATCATATGCTCGTTGATGTTTGTTGGGTTCTTTTATTCAAAAGGAAATGTGCAAGCTGGTATCTTTGTGTGTATCAGACAATGTCATTGTCAAACCATGCCACTCCATTTGACGCGTGTGTTTATGCAACAGAATCTGCTGTCCACAGTAATAAGTATATGTAGTAATAGTGCCTCATTTGGTGAAGCAATAGTTAGAGGACCTCTAGTCACAGACCACTAGTCTGTAGTTACAACTATACTTTTTAAAGTTGGTTGCAAATTTTTATTGGAAACAGACTGCCTAATACAGCTTCCTATACAACAGGGTTAAACAATTTGTTGTCAGAAAATTTAGCTAACGTACCAAAACGGGTAGTGAGGTGCCATGGTGTGCATGTGTAAATTGCGAGTACGTCTCTCTTGCTTCTGTTCAGTGCTGACTGAGAAATCTTTCGCTCTCTTGCACTTCACTCAATGTGAATTACCCTCTTGTGAATTTCAGTCCCTAAGAATGAACTCTGATTCTGGTCTACTTGTCTGTCTGTTTAGCCTTACTAAACCCACTCTTTGCTTTTGTTTGTATTGCTGTTTCTATGTATTAACAAAAAAAAATTTGTGTTGTGGTTTAATTAAACAGAGTACAGTATAGTCTTTGGTGAATATATGTGGTTCAACCATGCCGGTTCCTTTCGTTTTAAAGTTTTATTTTTTTATTTGTAGTCACAGTTTCTGGACTAGGAGTCACATTTATTCTGAAGTACATTCACATTGTGGCTGAATTAACAATGAAATTAAAATTATTGATCCATTTTCCCCTAGTCTTGTAATACCCGTGAATGGTGGGTCGGAAAAGCTTGTTGTACCATCATTTTTGCCATATAGCCATACATGTCCAGTCTTTTCTCCCTCAAACAAGGCTTAGTTTGTCTGTCTAGTCTTATCTGAGGTGACTTGTGGTCCAGAAAATACAGTAAGAATAGCCAAAGATTTATTTCATAACTATGCATCTAGTCAAGCCCAGTAAGAAGTACACTCGAGGTTCGGTGGTCATGGTGGATGAGATCATCAACGCAAGTCCTCCAAATTACCGATTTCCTGAGGCTGGACTTCGTGTGATGGTCACTAATCACTTTGGCCCTAAAACACGTCTGCGCATGGCTAGTCGCCTGATCATAACTGAGGTATGTGCCTTTCTGTCAGTGCGGATATTTGTTAATTCTTTAGTTATTCTTGTTTAGGTTAATGTACAGTACTGTACACTACCAAACAATGTTCAGCCTCCAGTATCTTGTAGGAAGCATGCTGTGACGGATTAGAGGATGGCTAACAATGTACAGCAGTATTTTATGCATGAAAGGTGGCAATATATTACTTATACTGGAACATGTTCACAATTTGCTGTTTGTAGAGTTTATATAACTTGTAGAACAGAACTGATGAGCTGCGGTGATGCTGGGTTAATGATTTTGTGCAGAGGCAGAAGCTGGTGCAGGGGGCTAATGGGGTGGAGACGGCAGTGGTGGACGGAAAGAGCGATGTTGAGAACGGAAATGTCCCAGAGGACAAGTGCAGTGAGGAAGAGGATGGAGAGCTCACATCACCCTTCAGGTTACCACGTAAGAGAAATTGGTTGGTTCTAGCTTAGCCTAAGAGTTCAGGTATATATTTATATACAACACTGTTCAAAAGTCTTTGGCCACCACTGGATTAGTACAATATGCAGTATTAAAAAACTGAAAAAAACTGAAAACAGTCCTTGTAGGTTCCAGTGGCAATTACTGTATACAGTGTGACCTCCCCTTGAGCAAAAGGAACATCTGGCAGCTTCATTGGGGTGCCAAGTTGACCCTTTTAATGTTCAAAGACTCGTGTTTAAGAATGGCCTTTTTGGAAGAGTAATGGCCAAGAAACTACGTTTTCAAAAGGGGAATGTGTGAAAAGTCTAAGATGTGCTAAAGCTCAAAAAGAGCGGAATAAAGTATTGCACTGCAGAACCCAATTTAGAATTTTTTGGTTTAATTCATTGACAAAATGTTTTCAGTTCAGTAAATAAATAAATTTTTTTTTTAATTTTGGAAATTTTGGCTCTGAACTTTGTGGGGGGGGGAGTGAGTGCGGTAACTCAACATCACCAGTGTCATCAGGAATAGAGGATCATGTTGATATTCTATTTCAATGCTTGATACCCTTTCTCCGAGTTTTTTATTCCAGTGGGAAAAAACAAACAAACAAAACAACACTTATTTAATCAATTTGACTGGAATAACAGCTTTGATTAGAACCCACGGGTATATCTTGTTTCACTGGGCCCTTTTAGTGTTGAGTCTTGTGAACTACTCTGCCAACATGATGAGCAGAGTTAATTCCAGAAATCCTTATGGTCAGTCCTACTCAAAGGATTCTGTGTACTGCAGGGGGCTGCCTGAACAAAACCAAATGGCTGGTCTCATGGCCTCTCCTGCTTCTGCTCTTCCTTACAATCCCCAACTGTGCCAAACCTCGATGGGAGAAATACTTCATGCTTTCATTTATCCTCTCCACTGTCTGGATTGCCATCTTCTCCTACTTCATGGTGTGGATGGTGAGTGTACCAGAGCTCCACTATCTCTTTCTGCTATCATTGTAGTCGTTTGTCATACTGACGTACTATCATGTGTTACTTTAGGTGACCATCATAGGCTACACGCTCGGTATTCCTGATGTCATTATGGGCATCACGTTCCTGGCAGCAGGCACTAGTGTTCCAGACTGTATTGCAAGTCTGATTGTGGCTCGCCAAGGTTTGTGTCTTGTATTGTTGATTTAGTCCAAACAAATTCCTAAAAATAATCATTAAACATGACTTGAAATGGTACAAAATGTAATCCAAAAGGCTGTCATTGTAGTTTCTGCAAGGGCTAAAAACTCCTAGTATTTTTTCCGCACAACAGCAATAGGAATCTGTCAAAAAGCAACTACAAGTTTTTGTGAGCAGTATACATGAATTATATCATAAGCATTTTTCATACACGCCCAACTCTTCCTGATTTGTGGTAGTATCAGCAAGTAAAATCTGTCTATTCCCTTTCTGTGCAAGTTAGCTTTCTTGAGTTCCTGAAGCTTATAAATATTGTCAGCCAATCCTCGCTCTGGCGGGCCAGTTGGTTAAATAGATGAATTGCACTACGTTTAAACACATTTATACACTTTTGTACATTTTAGTTTTTATGCACGTTTGTTAATCCTGTTATTATTGTACTTGTGCAGACATGGAATCAGTTGAAATATCTTACTGGCTCCAAAAGTTAACCAGTTCATGTTTCCTTTTATGATGATGTGCGTTGTTGCAGGTCTCGGAGACATGGCTGTGTCTAATAGCATCGGCAGTAATGTGTTCGACATACTGGTGGGGCTTGGACTCCCATGGGCTTTGCAGACCATGGCTATCAACTACGGTTCAGAGGTAAAGTCTTCCAGTTCCAGAGTATATCCAGAGGCTACAGTATTCTAGTTATAATTACTGTAGTTATGGAATCACCAAATGTAATGTTAATCTACATAATTCCATGCCTTCATACGTAGGTGATGATAAACAGTAAAGGGTTGGTGTACTCTGTTGTGTTGCTGCTCGGCTCTGTCGCCCTCACTGTAAGTAAACACACACCACTGCCTGACATGGTATACTACCCACATTTCAGCATGTTAATCTTATCCACCGTATCCAGAGCGCACAGCTCTTACAACACATACAAAAACTGACATGAGATAAGAGACCTTTCAATGGCCCAATAGTTTGATCTTGGAAGAGGTGAGATTTGAACCTGGGACCTTATGGTCCACAGTCTTCAAACATTGACCGTTAAGCCGCCACAATACGCCAACTACCGGTAATGTCTTCTCATCTCTATCACTTAATTATCGATTAATATAGCCAAAATTGCACCAAATGGATATTGAATATGAAATTTGTCTCTCTTTACTGCTGCAACAGTGTTCACATTTCTGAGACGGCTTTATACAAGTGTGTGTGAGGTCACCGATGTTGGACAGTAAGCTTGCCTCAAAGTTGTTCCGATTCATTCCAGAGGTGTCTGGAACTGGATAACGCCTATAGGGAATAACATTGCACTGAAAGGGGGGGGGGGGGGGCACATGGTCTGCAGCAATGCGTAGGTAGGTATATGTAGTAACCTCCACATGAATGCCATTTCCCAGGGTTTCCCAGCAGAATGTTGTCCAGAACATTGCACTGTCAACGTTGTTCACTTCACCTTTTAGTGTTACAGCTGATGGGTGCATGCAGATCTTCTTTATATTTTGTCTAAACATTCTGTCTTGATGTGGCTGATGTGCTGCTGGTTCACTGCGTGTTTGTTTGTGCGGGCATTTACACAGATCCTGGGCATCCACGTCAACAACTGGAAGTTAGACTTCAAGCTGGGCGTGTACGTGCTGATCCTGTACGCCATCTTCCTCTGCTTCTCCATAATGATCGAGTACAATGTCTTCACCTTTGTCAATCTACCCATGTGTCAGGAAGACCATTAGAGCTATGGCAAGCCCACCACATCTACAGATCCAGAACGGACCACCAGATTCCCGCTTTCCACCTTAAACTACTCCATCGTCTCTTTCCCTTCTTATGCTTTAAACCACAGGTCTTCCACTGTAGTGTTAAAACAACCATTACCTCAAAGTGGGTGATTTAAGTCACCCTTCTCTTGCAGTAAGCTAAATCATGGACTCATCATTCACCAAGTTTTAGTTTAATTTACAGTTCCTACTCAGCCCTTCTGTAATCTACTCATGATTCAGGAAGAGGATCTTCGTGTTGGCAGCTCTTCAGTTCCTTGAAAAAGAAAAGAGAACTTTCTTCTTAATATGGACTTCAGTGTTTTCTTCTTTCTATCTGAGCTCACATTTTTCTATGTTGCTTTTGTTTCCTTTATATTATTTATTAATGAAATGTATTTATTTCCTAAGCTTTCTTTTTATTACACTTAAAAGAAAAAGATTAAAAAGTTGAGAATTGGAGACCAGACTTCAAGGAGATGGTCATGTTCTCGGCCTTCGTGCAGTTGTTCACCTTAAGGGATCAGACTGTTGGATAGTGAAACAACGACAAGTGAGTTAACTTATGTTGATGTGCTATGAAGAAGATCTGGTATGAACTCTCGTTGGCCCCTTCTGGTCTGAACAAAAACAAGCCAGCATTTAAGAAATGCATGTTCCTTTTTCAGTAGGAAAAAGACTGTCCTGGATCGGCTGGTAACCAAACGTGGCCAGTTCTAACATGATCACGCATTTCTATAAAGGTTTGGACTCTTTGAAAGTTAAAATTGCAATGCAAGAAATAAAATTCAAGCAAAGGACTGATTTAAGAATACTCACACTTTGGTGACTTTGTGATCTAACCCTCTTTGAAACACATCTTGACATGTTGCAGAGAAAGGCAGTTTGATGTCCATCACTACATTAAGTGGGCCTAATTAACCAACTGGGATTGTCCAGAAGGTGGAGGATCCGGAGTGAAATGGACTGGGAATATTGGTTTCATCTTAACTGAGCTCAACTTTTCCTGAATCAATTCTTTTCCCGTTGACTCTATTAATTAAACACTTTATTATGAGACACTTTGGTTTAAAACATGCATGTTTATGGTTCTGTGACCATGCATTGTATGATTTCTGAAGGATTCACTTTTTCGAAAAAAGGCACAAGTCTGATCATAGAAGCTCTGTTTTTCTGATCATGTTCTCTGGCTGTCTGGTCAGGAAGGGACTATAAAATGATGAGACGCATCCTCAGCCAATTATCGGAACAGAAGAGTGTGCATTGTCTTTTTTGCTGATTAGTAATGAGTACATCTGGTGCACAGAGTGTTAAGAAATGCCTTTATTTTATAGTTGGACGCAGAGGATGTTTGGACCAGGTTTCAGCCAAATACAAAGAGATGTCTTTGTTGTTTCTTCTTTTTCCTTTTGTCACTGTTTATATCACTGTTTTATGTATTTTTTCCTGGCTTCTTCGACTGGTTGAAGACCAATGCACTTTTTTCCTATTTGCAGCTTTGAATAGGACCTTGACATATTTACTTTGTAAAGGCAGAACTTTGTATACAAGTTCCAGTGTGTCATTTTCCAAGGTGTATTGTAACTTTTTTTTGAAGGAATGAACTGCTTCAGTCTGAAAATTTGTTTGGTTTATTTATAAAACGGCGTGTTCTCTTAACATGCTGTTTCTCTGTTACAGTATAAACAGTCTGTTGTTTGAAAGGACCACTTTACAACCATTGACTCTAAATAACGTTGTCCAAGAAATGCATGTTTTTTGTAGTATGCTGGGTTTGACTGGAACCCTTGCTCTATCTGCTAGTAAAGTGAACATTGGAGAGAATCACGTTTTTCCAACCTAATCTCTATTAACCTCATATGAAGAGCATGTATATTTACTACGGACAACAGTACTGATGTTTCCTTGTACTGACAAGTAAAAAAAAAACGGTTCTAATGGGAGTAGACGTTTAAAATGTCTAACCAACCTCCCACTATTACAGCTGAGTAAACGACAGAAGTTGAAGTTTTGTGGTTAATTAAACAGTCGTATCAGAATATTATGGCCACCGCTTTTTTACACTCACTGTGCAATATACCAGCTCTCATTACCTTACGGGAACACTTTATATTGTTTTATTTTTACATACTGTAGTCCATCTGTTTGTCTTCATATTTCAGTTCTCTTTACTCTGTTCTTCAGTAGTCAGGACCACTGGTGAATGGGTTCTGGATCTTTCTCGGCACTGCAGTAACACGTGCTAGTGTTGTTGGTATGTGTTGTCATGGTATAAGTGGATCACATGGTAGTGCTACTGCAGACCTGAAAATAGTCCACCAGCCAAACGTGTCCAGCCAGAAGCATCCTGTAGGCAAAATCACATGTCCGCTGATAAAGGATTAGAGGATGAATTGCACAAGCTGTGCAGCAACAGTGTCGGACGTTGCATATACAAATTGGACCAAATTGGTAGTCTAACAGAGTGGACACAGTGTTTTATAACTCCACCAGCACTGCTGTCTGATTAACTCATACCTGAACAACACACGCTAACACATCATTGTCACTGCAGTGCTGAGAATTATGCACAACACCAAATAGTTCCTGATCTGACCTAATCCTGTGGTGGTTCTGACCATTAAAGGAGTGAAAAAAAATGAACAAAGTATGTAGAGAAAAAAGATGGACTAATTTACTGTAATTATAGAACTGCTAGTGCTCCATATGGTAAAAACAGGCTGATGTACTGGACAATGAGTGTAGAAATAAACTGTGGTCATAATATTCTGATAGAACTGTGTATTAGGTAATGGTTTATTGTATATCGTAGCACTTGGTGTTAGAAAAAAAATATGATGGAGTAGGGAATAGCTCTGTGCCTCCCCTACGGGACGCTACCACCCACTCCACTTTAGAAAACCACAGCATTAAGTTATTGTGGCGCACACTATACAGAAACATCGGTTACACAATCACAAATTCTTGTTTCCGTTGTGAAAGGTCGATTTATACATTTTTGCTGTATCATACATTCTCTGCAGATCTGTTGGGTAGAGATCAGGTTGAAAATCGATTTTCCTTTAATGGTTTCTAACACTGACAGTTCTTCATTTGTACATACCTGCACTTTAATAGAAGTCATTCGATGTGAACCAGTGCTTCCTGCTGTTGCGTCAGTACGAGTGTGAGCAGCTCTCAAAAACATATCCTACCGATATGACTCTCTATCCACTGTGCGTGACTGGATGGCTTTTTAGCCCTCTACGAGTGGAAACCCCATCCATCTGTTTTCTTTGAAATGCAAAAAAAAAAAAAGAAAAAAGAATAAAACTGTATGGACGTTTGAAGACAATGGAGCATCCATTTTAAAGCTGCAGAATATGCAACCTCAAACAAAGTCACTTTGACAACTAAGTACAAAGGAAACAAATGCTGCTATTTAAGAAAAGGATTGCGCGAGTAGCTTCAAGCTATTGGGAAAATAGCAGTGGCAAAATAGCAGGATGGTTCTTAGAGAGAAGATGGGCATTATTTGACCTTTTTGTGAAGAACTTGTCCAGTCCTCTGTCTAAGGTTCTGTCTAAGGTTCTGACTTTTTAATTTCAGTTTCTGCAATATTGAAGCTGCTAACCTTGACTATTAGGAAGGAACAGCTCCTATCCTGAAAGCTCCTCCTGTTTTATCCAGTCCAGATTTCTGTTGTTTGGCCTCTGAGGTGTAATTTAGTGCATAGCTATTTTCTAGTGCCGCTTTCAAAGCTTTATGGATGATAATGCTTATGATGTGGTCTCAACTGTCTTTGTTTTGAAACGAGCAATTTACTGTACATATTTGAAAAGAGTGGAAAACTATGTTAATTTTTCCTGAGGCCGAAGAACTGCGTTACGATTTGTGTGTTTTGTGTAACTTGGTGGGACCTGTGCTGGTGGCCATGCCTCCTTTCACCATTCGCCACTGTGTTTCATATGTGTACTATAGCGCTGGATTGCAAATGCTTTCCTGTTCATGCGTTTTTCAGTCTGTAGAACGTTGAGTGCGTATTAAAGATTGTGTACGAAAATAAGCACACATGCACGACGCAGAACTTGAGGATACTGTACAGCGATCAGCCAAAACTTTAAAACAACCTGGTGTGTAGCAGTTCAGCTTAGTTTCACCTGATTAAATGAACGTTGGGCCATTCCCTCCGCCAGCTTGTCTTTTTCCACTCTGGGTGCATGATGCACAGTCGGCAGGGGGCGTTGTACTGTGTGTTGGGACACATCCTTGCTGTTACCAGTAGTAGTGTGATGATGCACAGAAATACAAAGCTGTCACATGCATTCTGATTATTGCCTCTTCTAATGCAGTTGCATTTTTTGAACACCAGAGGGTGCAATCATACCCATCTAAAGGTACTAATCTATTTTAACTGCAGCAGAGTAGACATTTTATTTGTTTAAAAGTTAGATAAGTACACTTGAATTGTTATTCTTCAGACATAAAAAGGAATGTTTTCACTTGAATATTTAATATATAGACAAGCTACCATGGAGCATTTGGTTTACAAAAAGTTTTTTGCAACTTTATTTGCAGGTAAAGTTGTGCCCAGCCCACCCACAAAAATTGTGCTTTGTTTTGCATTATTTATATTATATATTGCATATTTACACTTCAGAATCTACAAGTGTAACCCGCATTACACGTTTCTGTGACGTGCACCACACTATCTCTTTTGTCATTTGGAAACAGACTGGATAGGATTTCTTGATTTCACACTCTCGTGAGCCATGGGCGCCAACAACGCCACCTGGTTTGCATCTTTCCTGAAACGTTCACCCACATCCAGCATGTCAACTATGAGAACAAACGGTTCGCTCTCCACTTACTGCCTAATCTACCCCAGTGCTTAACCTGTGCTGTTGTAATGATATCATCAGTGTTATTTGCAGTCTGTACATGGTTTTAATGTTTTGGCTGGTCAGTGTATGGCGTTGGAATTGCTCATGGTTTAGTATGAATGAACGCGACCCTATGCACTGTGAGTCTGACCGTGATGTGGGATTCGTGTCTGTGGTATGGCGATTTAACAAAAATAAGTGTATATAGTTAATGTAAATTTAGGTATTATGAACCATAACTGACATCTGTATAACTTTAATGAATGTATTGTCTTGTTCAAATGGACATATCCAGCCAATGCATTTTACTGGAAAGCAATAACATAAAAAAAAGATCTAAATAAATCCTGTATGTTTGTCATATATAAATCTTTCAAAATGGAATGTCTGCACGGATTAAATAATTTTGTCTTATACCTGCGTCTGTGTTTTTGTGTAATGTGATGACTAAAATGTACGAACCCTTAAAGGTGATATTAGCATTACTGTCGTGGTTGAAACCAAGTCTGGGACCAGATTAAGATGAAAAAATGTTGGATTGGATGGAAGAAAATATAATGGGTTTTGGAATGCACTTAAGATTTAATATTCTATTTCATCTTAAAGGTTGTAGAATATAACATGAAATTATATATAACCTGAAATTATTAGTCATTATTTGTCTTTATCAAACTAAGGCAATGCAAGTTTTTGCAAGTAAATGATAATTCTTTTTCCATTCTGCCATCAGACTCAGACGTCAAATGATTATATCAACACATCCCATTTTTATTATTAAATGTTAAAATCATAATTCTGTTTTGAGACAGGTGAAAATGCACGTTAATGTCAGACGTCTTCATTTGACTTAAATGAACAAGAGGGGTAGTAACTTTATTTTCCTTGCTAGCCAATCAGATTGCAGATTTATGTTTGAATGGCTCATTGATGTTGAATAACAATTAAAAAAAAGTTATCATTAACCTTACCATGAGACAAGTTTGAAACTGAGACGAGACCACTTGAGTACTGTCAAGTACTGTCTCTCGGCTGTGCATTATGGGAAGAGGACAACTTGATGAAGGAGAAAGGTAATAGCAAAGCATAAAGTTGTTAAAGCTTTACTTCAGGCTTGCTAACATGAGATCAGACAGATTTAGCATGTGCAGTTGTCTGTCTTTAGTGGACTGGGATTTCATTTTCCAAAAGCACTCTAAAAATACGAGCACTGGTTCACTACTGAGTGGTTAAGTGCTAATCAGCTCTACCATCAGTCGCTACTGCTTTTCACATGGATATGAGCCTGATTTTTGATTTGACCCAATCCTGGAGGGATTTAACCATTTCACATCATTTACTTGCCATGATGTTTTTAAGAATTATACAGAATAAACTGATAACAATGTAAAGATACGGTTTAACCAGCAGGTGGCGTAACAAAAGATATATTTTTAACCGTGGAGCTCAGACACCCAGCTAAAAACAGTGTTTTAGATGCTGGCATATGAAAGATTTACTCTGACAGTCTGCATTCATTATATTTTATGTTTAAATGTAAATTGTTACTAAACATCCATTCTTGCATTCCAGGCCTTCATTTCAAAATGCGAAGTCAATAGATGATTCTAATCTAAATGAGTTCTTGAGGAACAAAATGGGCACCTAATCTCCACTTTATATTTTATTTTATGTATGTGTTTAAAAGAAATGTTCCTAGAAGAAAGATGAGGATGACAATTCAATTTTAAAATCTTCCCTACTTTTTATTAGCAGTATATTTCAGTAATTTTTTTGAATTTTATGATTTGGCTTGTTTTGCATTGCCTTGGTTAAAAAAATGCACGGACGTCACTGAAAGGACCTTATGTTGCTTTAAAATCTTAATGTACTTTATTGCATTAATGCTTTCATCACGTAAGTGCATATGACTATTTCCAGTAGATTATATCATGACTGACACTGGCTTTGTCTGGAGCTGGAGCACACACTTTCCATTACTTCAACAAGATGTTCAATTGACTACTGTACTCGTTTCCACAATGTGATCCTAAACCTTAGAGAAATTGACGCTGCTGTGGGATTGCCGCTGCTTTGGGACCTGGTGGACATGAGGCTTTTACACTATTTTAAGTGCCACTTGTGAATGTAACTTCTAATTTCCAAAGTAATCCCTTGTCCACGTGGTTAGTTCAGCTTTTAAAGAATGACAGATCAGAGATCACAGGTGGTCAGCTTAGGCGGGGCCTTTCCCTTATACGTAATGAATTTCCTTCAGATATCTTGTAACTTTTAACAGTTTTATGCACTGTAGAGGGATATTTATGCAAGTTCAATTTTGTATATTATAGCTTGTTTTATACAATTGGTCTATAATGGTAGTATTTACAGCACAGAAAATATACATTTGTGCAATGTATGAGTAGATCAATACTAGGCTATTGCAGTGCTTTCCTGGCAGGTCTTCCAATGCATACAGGTAACCCTCCAGGCAGCTCATTCAAAAGGCGTCTGCTTTTTAATTTACCCAGGTTCTCTCGTGTCAGCCCACTGCTGCCTTTCCTCACTGTCACTGGCTCCCTGTAGCTGCCTGCATCAGATTTCGCACACTGCTCACCTACAAATCTAAAAATAGACTACCTAATGGCTTTGATCAAACCTCACTCTGTACGTCATGCCCTGTGAGACTTAAGCATGGTTCAGCTAGAGACACCAGTCAAGATCAAAGGGAGACAAGCATCAAACTTGTCTCCGTACTGGCACCTAGGTGGTGGAATGAATTTTATGACGGTGACTAAATGCCCTGCTTTCAGCTTTTTACTCAGTCTTTGCTCATCCAGTAAAAGTTATCAGCTTTTAAAATGGTGGCCATGTTCCTGACCTAGCCTGTACATTTAGCAGGCACACTTATCTAAATCTACTTCCAGCTGATATAGTCTTATAATCAAAGCAATTGTGGGTTAAGAATGGGACAGTCCAGTACTGCCAAGTACGCACAGAGTACAAACAGAATTTAGCAGATGCCCTTACAGAGAGCTAACTGAGACTAAATTGCCCTGACCAAATACTCAGCTTTGTGCTTTTCACTCAGCACTTGAGAGAATATTGATATTGCGCGGACACATTTAAACGTGTTCCTGTATGAGCTCCTAATACTTGTTTAGCTGAATGCTATTCTTTGGCTGTAGACTACTGTGCTAGCGTGGACTTATATCTACTACGAAGAATGTAAAACTCTTCTGAAGGTCACTCTCCACAAAAGTTTGTGCTGAATGATGTAAGTGTATCATGACAAGATTTGCAATCAGTATTCACATACAACACCTGAATTGTTGACAAAGACCTTAATATGAAGTTGTATTGTATAAGAATATTTGTTAAATCATTGTCCATTCATATCTTGTGACTGATTCCGAGCAGCAAAGCATCATACAAAGTTTGTTTCATGCCCGTTAAGCCAAAAACATAGGAGATTGTATGTACTTGTCTCATGGTCCAAGTGAAGTCAGCCAATTGAGTTTATACATGGACTATATAATATATGCTCCCCTTGATCAACAGAAAAGAGTTGCGGGGGAAGGGATAATGATCTTGCTGAGAGCGGATAGTAAATGGAAACGATCTGTAATACACAGTGAAACACTATGCAAATGTTGCAGAAGTGAACAGCAGGTGGCACTCTGTGATAAGTATATAAGAAGACATTGTTTTGGTTAGTATTGGTGTTCTGTAATGTAAATGTCAATTGACTTTTTACCTTACAGCTCATTATACAGTGGCAGATCAACCCAGAAAAAGAGAAGGCAGAAGGTTGTGAGTTCAAATCTTGACCCAGCTGCTTTAGACCTGTTGACCTTATCTTTGGAATGTGCAAGAAAACCCATTACAGATGAGATTTAATGATGTGGGGGTGGAAATTTACGAGCAGAGGTCTGTCATTGAAGTATGTGTGTATCTAAGGTGTGTGCTGGCTGGCTCGTTAGTTTAAATTTGGACTAGTGACTGTTCTTGATGTGTTTTTCTATGCAGGACACTTGTGTCTGTGTGTAATACTGACTTTGTGATGCTTAATCCTAGCAACCCATAAATGATATTTGGAAGTGAATGTGCTTGTCCTTTTGTAACCCCAGTGTTTGTCCCACCACTACCACTCTCTTCGACTTCTAGCTATATCACTCATTGAGACTGTGTTTCGTCTGGCTCATCCTCCGTGTTGTTCATCATACTGTCTATCGGCAAGAGTTAGGGGATATTTCAACATTAAATTCAACAACTATAATTAAATTATAGTAGATAGTATTGTTATACATTTTATAGAATGTAATGCAGTCAAACAATGCATAACTGTATACAACAACACGGATAGCAGCTAGGCTGGGACTCGAACCCAGGACTCTGGAGCTATGATGTCACAGCACTAACCACTGCACCACTATACAGTTTCAGTTGTAAGTGCTAGTGTCTAAAACTCAGACCATGCTGAAACAGCTGCCAGGAGGTGTCCTTAGTGAGGCTGTTTGTAGTTTGTTTCATAATCTGCTTGATGTCAGCATTGTGAATACAAAGTATTCCCATCACATTTGGCTTTATGGTGATTGTGGTGAGAGACTGGCCATCCATACATAGCCGCAGCTCTCCATCACCTTGCAGATAAGAAATAGCAAGCAAATACTTAAAAGAATCAATGCCCGTGAGATTGCTTGAACCCATAAAGAGAGCACGAGTCAATATATGGAAATAGGATCTGATTAAAAGCCACCGCTCATCAACCCACAAACACATCTAAAGATTTTTCTGCTGTTTGTCAAGAATATGAAAAGCAACGGTTATATCAGCATAGCTCTGCAATCTTGAGTCTATGTAAGATGCTAACAGCAGAAGAAGATAAGTTAAGATGAGAGTGAGTAGTGAAAAATCTAATATAATGTATACAAAAATATAATCAGCCAGTCACAAGCAACTCGATGCATTTAGGAATGTAAAAATAATCAGGACAACGTGCTGAAGTTTAAACCGAGCATCAGAATGGGGAAGAAATATTAATTAAGGGACTTTGAGCATGACATGTTTGTTGGTGTTAGATAGGCTAGTCTGAGTATTTCAGAAACTGTTGATCTACTGGGATCAAGGGTTTACACATAATGGTCTGAACTGGTCGAAAATGCCTTCTTGAGGTCAAAGGCGAAATAATTACTCGGCACAAGCAAGGTATGCAGAAGGGCGTCCCTGAACGCATGTTGAACCTTGATTGGCTACCACACTGGATGACACTCCTGTGAGCTAAGAACAGGCAACTGGGGCTCCAATTCACATAGACACATGTCTGAGTCTTGATTTCCGCTGTGTAAACCACATGAAAGCATGAATTCATCCTGCCATGTATCAAAGCCTCTGGCCTGCTCACCATGTGCATTCCTTTACGACCATCTTCTACACTCCACATCACAAACCTCAAATCAGCTCAAACCGATCTCTTGAACATGACAATGTTCATGGTACTCGAACAGCTTGGCTGACGTTGGATTTGAACCTTCTGGTCAACAGCTTCTCAGTACCTAAAACGCTGCCCTATCACAGTTCGAATGTGTTTGAGGGAATACAAGCTGGTGTCTCAGCCAGGCCACACTTGCACCTGTGCCCTATTCCGTCTGGGAATAGGCTTCCTTCAGAATCCTGAGCAGTAAAACCAGGGTTTAAAAACCCACACTTCTTGTGCATTGTTTCCAAAAGCTCAGCAGGGAAAGAGTAAGCAATTTTATACCAATCATTTTTCTACGTTTATTTGCAGCTGTTTTGCCTTTGGATCTGCTTTGATAGTTTGAAGAGTGACTGATTTATAAGTAACTGTGTGGGTGTAAGCATGTTTGTTCTGTCGGTAAGTGTTTCAGTGTTAAAAATGTTCCAAGGTCTAAACGGGTACCAAGAAGTGGTGTGCTACATTTTGTCAGAATACCACGATGTCCTGATGATCCTGGTAATTAGGAGCAAAGACAAAGACGGAGGACACGTATGTGTGGTTTCACATCTGGACCATCTGTCATTAGAAGTGAAGAGCTCATATGGAGGAGACCCTACATCCATGAGGCCACCAGTTACAGGATAAGCTTGTTAGTTCTGTAGCCTGAGGTGAAGCTCATTAGAGAAAATCAATCAACCGAACCTGCCATGTGCAGTGTAATGTAGTGCAGATTAGTCAAGATTAAGTTAATGATGTCTATTCCGATATACCTGAGATTTTTGGCACAGCCTGCTCAATTAATTCTAAACACTAAGGTATTTAATTAAAAGTCCCTCGTGTGTGGCAATAATGGCATTTAACTGGAGACACTCTAGTGATCGATGGCAAATGTCACCGCCTAAAATATTAATTTAACACCCAATATGGCACTGATACCCTTCAAGTGTTGAAAAAACTAGGCTATCATGTTTTTACAGCTTAGCATCAGTTTGGATATTGTCCTAAATGACTATTTATTAACTGTGGTTAAAATAAAATGAATTTCAATGTCAGTGCAATAGCTTAAATAACACAAATCTTTACTGGACCATATAAGGCAAGTGCAAGTGTTGAAACTACAGCCACAAATTAAAAAATGTGATTTTTGTGATTTCAAAGAGGTGATGTCAGCAGGACTGCAGTCATTTGAGGATCAAAGGTGGGCAGAGGATTTACAGTTTGTCAAATGTGCAAGTTTAGAATCAGAATCTCTTTATTTTGCCATGTATGATACACATACAAGGAATTCATTGAAATATCTAAACTATGTTCCTCAAAAAAGCATATTTGCATATTTCAGTCCTAACCTTTTCTGATTTGTTTTGCATTGATTGTTGAACAGTGCGTGAAGTCCCTGGAAAAGATGTTGTCTTTAATGCAGAAGAAGTATTTATGTACTAATGATGCCATCACAGAAGTGTAAATGACCTTAACTAAGGGCACTGTCAAACCCCATAGCAGCATGAGCCTGTATTTTGGATTTATTACTAATAAGTCACACCTTTATTTAGTTTTTAAAATCTGATTACTAGAATTAAAATGCCCATCCCCACTTTTTTGGATTGTCTTACAGGCCTGTAATGGAGACAACAAATGTTTAACAAATGTGTATTAAGTCTAAGTTAAATTGACCAGAAAAAAACACAAAATATCCAAATATGGATGAATAATGTAACAGATTATATTGCATAAAAGAAATATATATATAAAGTTAATTTATAAGTCACACTGGAAAATATACTGATGTAATGCTTATTAGAATCACACTGTTGCTGGCTGGCAATTTTACCATTTTTTTGGGTCAGAAATTGTTTTATGTGTGTTTCCATGCACTTAATAATCCAGGAACTGCAGAGAATCAGATTTTATCAGTAATCTGATCAACGAGTGTACATGCACTTATAATGGGTTTTCATGACTCGTGGTAATCAGATTTTTTACTATGAAACCAGCCAATAATCTTGTAGTATGTGATGGAAACTTCAATATTTAATAATCAAATTTTCTCATGTATATTTTGTCTTTCAGAGATTCCACAAAGTGTTCGACAGCTGTTTGACTTCCAGGAAAATATGTACTCTGAAGTTTAGCAGTAGAACCATGAAGTGGCCAAATTACCATCAAAATCCTGGATTATTTCGATGTTTTCGAGAAACACAGTACACTGCTCATAAAAATTGGAGACATTTCATTATGGGATATTTCAAAATATTCACAAATTTTTGTGAACAGTACAGTTTTCTTGTCACTTTATATGATCGACTTGCTGTTGCTCTAACTTCAGCTTATCTAGCTGAACGTTTTCTCTTGACCAGCCTACACAATGACCTGCTGCTGTTAGAAATGTCCTTGTCACAATCTTCCCAGGAAACATGTACCGTGAAATTTGACAGTAGAACCATGAAGTGATGAAATTAAGATCAAAATACATAGTAGAACTATGAAATAATTTATGGTCAGTTCATAGTCAACCAAGTTTACAACTGTACTATGGAATTTGACTGTAAAGCCATGAAGTGACCAAATTACATATTCATAGTAGATCTGTGAACTCTATGGTCAAACTGTGAAAGTTCACATTAAAACTGTCAAGCAATTTACAGTCTATGAATTTTCACAGCATCATTTTTTTCTGTTTTTTTTCTGGTTGACCAGTGCAACCTTGCTGGCAAAGCTGGTTGTCTAGTATGATCTTGCTGGTTTTGTTGTTCAACCAGCGTGTGCTAGTCACCAGCATACTCAGAAAAGAAAAGCATGCACTGGTCACCATCATCCAAAAACTAGCAAAGGCCACCATGTACTGGTCACCAGCTTCTCCAGTAAAGACCAGGATGTGCTGGTCACTTGCATCCCCAGCAAAAACATGTTAAAAACACAACTAACGCTGACCACCACCAAATCCAGCATCGTGCTGGTCTGTTTTTTCAGTAGGGTGCTAAAGTCAATGTAAAAAGAGGCCAAATGAAGGCAAGAAATTAGCTAACCTGGCAATCGTGGTTTAAGGCTCGTAACTTCAGGTTCAAGGGGACATCACTACAGTTGTGTCTTTTTACTCAGGACTGTCTGTTTGTGTTAACCCTATCTGATTGCATTAGCTCTTTGTCCGTTTGTATTAGTTCACTGTCTAATTGTATCATTATCTGATTGTATTAGCACTGTCTGGTCACATTAGCATTTTCTGTTTGTTTAGCACTGTGTCTATTAGCGTTAGCATATTGTTGGTAGCACATACACACTGCTTAGCACACGGCCTCCATTTAATTCACCTTAGCCTCTTGTCTGTCTGTTAGCGTTAATCTGATTGCTTTGTCTATCTGTATTTTCACGTTGTCCTGTCGTGTTAGCACATTGTCTGTTTGTATTAGTTTTGCCTGTTAGCTTCTCTGTCCTGTCACAGCTAGTATGCTAGCCTGTCTGTTTTGCTTTTAGCACTGTTTGTAAGCACATGTTAACAGGTTCTCAGCTAGCTCTGTCTGTCTGCATTATCACATTGTTGCTAGCATATTTTCTAATTGCTGTAGCCTGTTTGGTCTGTTCACTTATTATTATGTATTAGCATTTTGTGTTGGCAATTTTTGTTAGCAAATGTTGTGTTTTTGTACTTCTGTGTACACCTTGTTCTACTTCTTGTTTGCACTTTGTCTTTGTAAATAGACCCTACATGCTCACATTAACATCTGTCTCCGTCTCCCTTCCTCGTCCCAGATGGGACAGTGAAGAGCTAAATAAAGCACTTCTGTTTTAAAATGAACAAACTTATTTTTTATTATTTTTGTTACTTTTTTTCACTTGCAAACAATGCATGTTGACAGTGAATGATGTGAAAAATGTTACCAGCTTTTGAACAACATTATCCTCTAATGACATCACTGCCTGTGACATCACTTTGTCTAAAATGTTCATGGTTTCAATATTTGGTAAGTGAGATGTTTTATCAGGTCTTCTGTTCATTTTCTGCCTAGGCTTGATGGTTCGGTAACGAGCAGGTCATTGTTTTACTAGCTTGTCCTCCTTTTATGTGTACAAAGTACGATGCTAGGACAATGCTAACAGCTCATTTTCCCCTTAGTAACACCTGATCCAGGTTCACATGCTCAGGAAAAATGTACTGTAAAATTTGAGAGTAGAACCATGAAGTGGCCAAATTACTGCTTAATATTTATAGTAGAACTGTGAACTTTAAACGGTGACAGTTCACTTTAAAACCATCAAGCAATTTACAGTTTTATTATGAAATCTCAGTACATTTTTTCCTGTATTTAGCCTAATTGCCCCTTCATGCTTAGCCAGTCCTGTTGTTGATTAGCTTCAGTCTAGCGTTAATGCAATTCTAAGCAAAACTAAGCTTGTAGGTCTGTGCTAACACGGATTTAATTGGATGTATGTGCGATTGACCTGCTGTTGCTCCAACTTCAGCTAATCAAGCTTTGTTGAGAGTCATGTTGCGAGGCTTATGCTAACAAGTTTTCTTTTGGCCAATGTACACAATGAACGGCTATATTTACACACGTCTGTTTTTCCACAATCTTTATGCTAATGTTCATCTGAATGCTAGTTTATGCGACTTCAGTCTGGCCTTTGAGTAGTTAAAAGCTAGTTTAAAGCTTAGCTAGCAGATTTGTATAGGTCTTCTGTGAGAATTTGTTTGACAGTTTCTGACCTGTTCAACATTCCTTCTTTAACTTCTGTAGCTTTGGTAACTGAGCTTTTTTTCATCCTTACTGCATGGCTCTGGAAACCTCTACATATTTAACAATCAGAACCCCTGTCTACCTTTAAAATAAATCTCTTACCTCCATCTATCTCGATTCTCAGGTATTCCCCTTTAGGTTGTTATTCATGTATTCTGTCGTTAGTTTTGCCATGTGTATGGTTTATCCATTATTAGATGTTATGTTTCACATAGCTGTAAGCTATAAGGTATGGTTCATTGGTCCTAAATGCACTATAGAAATTATAATTAGTAGTATTAAGTGGGACTACTTGAACTGTGTATCGATTACATTGCTTACTCAGTAGGACAATGCTAAACAACTCACAATGTGATTATGATTTGCAGTGCTGCGATACGTTTATTAAAACTATTATTATTGTTGATCTTGATGCATTTTGTTCTTAATACAGGATTTATTGTTTCTCACAGTGAATAAATGACTTCGGTTTCTTACCTCATTGTAGATTTTGGGCATGGCTGTGTCAATAATGCTGTCCTTGCATCAAATCACTTCTCAAGTGATCTCTCTCTCACAGGCAAATTTCGACTATTGGAATAAAATTCTTGCTAAGGTTGTCAGGCCATCATCTCGACCGTTTGGTGTAAGATGCATGTTAGTAAAACGATTTTAGATGCTGAATGGATGCTGAGTAGTCCACATTTCCTGCTTCCCCACAATGCACATGGAGATATTGTTACTTACAGACGTAGACAAAGATATGTTGATGTAAGCCCAGCACCAGCTGTGAGTGCTAAAGCTGTTTGTTCAAGGAGATTAGATTTGCCAAAGGAAGTCTAGGAGGTTTGCTTTTTCTCTGTCTGTTTTTAAATTTTGCAAGGTTAACAGTTCTGCCGTTCTTGAGATAGACGATGATGATGTGGCTCAGAGTGGTTTCCAGGAGACTTTGGAGCAGAATAGTAAAGAATAGAGCAAATGTGATGCATGTTTATGGTCTGCGTATTCGTTATTTAAGTTTTAGTGGTCACTGCGCTGTAGTACTGCAGTTTGTACTCTACGTACAGTTTGTTTCTCTACGTACTTTGTTTGTCCCAATTACTCTCTAATGATAAGGACCCCAAAAGAACAAGCACAGAACATACACTATTTGGGTGTTGGGCTGGTCCAGTTGGGTGTTGGGTTACTATTCTGTGTCTTGGGCTGGTCCAATTGGACCAGACACAGCAGTCATGTTTGAGATCCTAAAGTGTTCACTCACTGTGCCCTTTATTAGAGACATTCACCTTATTGCTCCACCTTGTAGATGTAAAATCAGAGGCTGTCATTCATTTGTCGTTGCACAGTTTGTGAAAGTCATCCTCATACCAGTACAACACACACTAACATTAAACCACCATGTCAGTGTCACTGCGGTGCTGATAATGATCCACAATCCAAATAGTCCCTGATCTGTGCTGGTCCTGTGGGGGTTCTGGCCATTAGAGAACAGTATAGGGGACAATCAAAGAAACAGATGGACTACAGACTGCAAGTGCAGTGAACTCTAAAACAAAATAAATAAATAAAGAATATGTACAATTTTACCTGAAAAAATATAGAATGATCATTACGTCATTATGGTTCTTGGATGTAGGTTTCTAAACCCTGACGTTTCTTTAAATAAGCTTAATCTTGTTCAGAATGCTTCATCTTTTATCCTGTCCATGAACAAAATGGATCGTACTGACCCGGTCTTATGCAGTTCACACCTGCTGCCTGTTTAAAACCTAACACTGATCATATCTGCCGTGCTTTACTGATCAACTATGGCAGTATGGCCCATGTGTATCACTATCACAAATATCCAAGGCCAGCTGTCTATGAATAGAAGCAGCAGAACTTGAGCTGTTGGATTTTTTCTTCTTAGCCAAAATTCTGGATGATTAATCCAGTCTTTGTAAATCTTACTTCTAAATCTTGAAAATTAGTCTTGTTACCTATTATGCATGCTACAGCAACATTAGTGACACACAGAAAAAGGTATTGGATTTTTAAATTTGAGGTTCACAGATGGCACTATATCTTCTACATCATTGCAATATGGAGGCCAAGCTGAACATCCATAAATATTTTGGGAAGCAAATGATGGAATGGTAATGCACTACAAGACTTCACAAGCAAAACCATAAATTCCTATGCTTGACAGGGAAGGATCCATCTCTGGCTGACTTATGGTTTAAATAAATCTCTGACCTGACAGTCAAACCCGCACACTGATGGCTTTTTACCTTCAAACGTGGAGACCTTTTTTGATGAAATAAGGGCTTTCCTGACAAAGAGCAGCGCTGATTTGTCCTCATCAGCGTAATTATGAATTTCATTACGTATCAAGCATTGAAATGAATTGAAATGTTAACAAAAATCCATATGAGTAACAGAAAGATTGTATATTATAAAAGACAAACATTTGAGTCATTTTTGTAGAGAAGGCAATGACTCAGTATTTTTTTCTCATAATAAGATGAAATGCAGTGTTTGTGTTGGAGATGGTCCCAAATGCAAATGTGTGGCATGGCATATAGATTTATGATCTGTGATGTAAACTAATATTTTTGTGCATGGCATGAAACCAACTACTTGTAGGCTAATTTGCTTTTTGAGGTAGGTTGATCTGCTGTTATACTTCCTTTGAATTAAATGCTTACATATAGAGACAGTGAGTGGTGATTAAGGGCACAGAAGATGTGCGCTATATTCATCTAAAGGAATGGCATGTTTAGCAATGGCAGTTATCCTCGATTTACAAGGAGAAGACTGGCTTCAGTATGTGATCAGCAGTATCTGATCCCTAACCTCCTGCCAATAGGTGAAGGATTGCACCAGAAAGCAAGTTCTAAGTTGAATATGTAAAAACACAAAATACGTAGGCACCCCTGAGTCACACTTAGTGCCGAATGCATCATAATGTAACATATATAGACATAATCTCAGCAGACAAACTACTGAGTAATTTTAAAAAGAATAAAAACCTTCCCATCAGTTTCATGTTTCAACTTTCTAGCCTGTCCTCCTAAAATAGTCTATAAAGAAATGGTTCATCAACATAAATGGAGAACCCGTTTTGCTTCCACCGAGCCAGGACCTAAACACCTTTCAGATGAACAGGAATGTTAACAGTTGGTCAGGGCTTATTGTTCAACAAACTTACAGTCTTGTGCCAAAGTATAGTGCAAATCCATAGAGTAAAGATTTAAGTAGCAGCAAAAGAGAGACACACTCAGTTTTTGGGTTAACACATAATCCATTGACCCATTTTTGCACCATGATGCATTATGTTATGATATATTTACAGGCCTAAAGAACAATGAATGAAATGCAGTCTGGCTGTACCCAATACCCACATAAGTCGAAACAACTTGTATAATTAGTATCTGCATATTAGTGTTTTTCCTAACCCTAATGGAGACCAGGGTTAGAATTAGTCCTTTTACCACCTTGCTGTTTGTAAGTAGTGATGAATGGGACAACTCCTTTTTCATGGGTTGTAACCGTATTTTAGGAGGAAGAGGTTCTGGTTCTTGAGGAATACATATGGCTGTAGCTTCCACATGTTCAACACTTGGTTGCAGGTACCAGTCCAGCCAATCAGCTGTTCAAGATGTGCCCTGGGTTTCAGCATTTGGCCCTAAAACTGCAATTTGTTTGCTGCCCAGAAGTTGTTGGCAAAGGGTCAGTCGAGCATTGTAAATCTTTTATGTGTCTGCTCAAGTATTCCATCTCGGTATCCCTGATGCACAACTGCAGGATATCCGTGCCTTTCGCATTATCTTGCTGGGCACTGAGGCCGGTGGGTAGTAGAGATGAACCTTGATTCCTCAAAAGCAAAATGATGGAACGAGTCCTTACTTCAGTAACAGAGCTCTCCCCTGTGGCACACTTTGATAACTGAAAAAGGGCTAATATCCAGGAAACTTTGACACATGATATCTCTCGAATAAAGCCATCTCCATTTGCTAAACATCAGTTATAAAGGGGTGAGTCATAGATAACAATAGCTATAGCTGCCTATATTAGAATGCATAAAACAGTGGATAAAACAATTAGAATGGCATGCATAAGACCTTTTGCCAGTGGAGAGCCCTGCTCATGAACCAGAAATATACTGTACTTGGGCAGCTTCCCTATCCAAGTAAAGGGGATATTCATGGGAGTGAACAGAAGCATGTCAAGCTGAACTAGAGTGCCACACATTGACTGGTGACTGATTGTCACCCAAGACTGTCAAAACCCACTGACAGTTGATGGGGCATGAACAGGGTCAGATTGTCCCGCAGTTCCTGTGGGATCCCCTGCCATTCTTGTTCCAGGGCAACTTCCAGCTCAAGAAATGTTGTGGGAGGCATTGGGTGGTTTGTCAGATGTTTTCCCAGTACCAAGCATGATCAGTGGGATTCAGGTCTGGAGATCACGAAGGCCAGTTCATGCTTTCCAATCCTGCCTCGTGAAGCATGTTATTGACGAGATGCACGCGTTGGGGCCTTGCATTATCAACCATGAAAAGTAACTTGTTTCGAACTGCTCCAGCATATTGTACCACTATAGGGTGCAGGACCTCATCTCAGTATCTGACAGCAGTCAGTGATCCATTTCTGATGACGTGGAGCTCAGTACGACCACCAGTGCAGATGCCAGCCCAAACCATGATCCCACCACCACCAAAGTCCCTTTCTCACATGAAACATGGATTCTCCTTTGTTCCTCATTCACATCAGATCAGGACAAAGTGATTGTCAGGATGCAACCATGACAGGACAGTTGAGCGCTCATCATGGGTCCAATGACGATGCCCATCAGCCCACAGGTTCTATGGTGTTCAACAGATAAATACCATTGGTCACCAGGCACGCAATCCAACATGATGGAGCTGATGGAGCACATGGTATATGTGCATATCCATTGGCCAGTGGGAGCAAGAAGCTGTGCCTGCAACTCTGTTGCATTGCTGTGCCTGCTCCTTCTTGCCAATAAGGTCAAGTAGCAGTCATCTCTTGCTGTTGTGGCAGATGGGCGACCCTGACCTGGTCTTCTTCGTACTGTTTCAGTCTCTTGAAAGAGATTCCACAGTCTGTTAATCACGCTTTGGGATGTTTCAAATTATGTTATCCACTGCTGTTTGTGTTTGACCAGCTTCAAAACATCCAATGGAATGGAAAATAAGTATTTGGTCACTTCTTTAAGAAATGACATGAAGATAATCCGACAAAACATAAAATATACAGGTTCATACTGTCAGCAATTACATAAAAGTCAAAGGGAAATGTAATTAAAATTGCTTTTTTTTTTTGCAACTGATCTGAGGTTGTAATGTAAGAGTGATGAAAATGGCACCCATTCGGTGGAATGGCTCACTTCTTTCTTTTTTGGAAAATAATTCTGTTAAAAGCTATTTTTAAAGCCACTTGTGACAGTGTCTTTAACACAAGTGAGAATATGAGAAAATGAGAAAGTAATTACAGGGAGTTATTTTAGGAACTATAGATTAGACACTCTAATAAAGCTTTTGAAAATCCTTTCTTGCTTAGCGGATTGGTTAATAACCATTATGCTACATTCACTAGCTATGAATGTACAGTACAAGTTGAATGTACACGCACTAAGTGCGTCTCAGTGAATTTGAACTGTCCTGATCATAGTTGTTGGTTCTACTAAACTACTGATCCATGAAACGTGAAAAATGTTCTAATATCACCGCGTTGTGATACTTGTAACTTTCAAGTGATGTGATATGACATAACATTTATCCAAAGGCAATGGCAGAAATGCCACTTCATAGGAAGATGATGTACCCCTGGTATCCACCTTAAACCAAGTCCTATCTGTGTCAGTTTTTTTCTCATAGGTTGTTTGTCACTTCCACAATTTTTCCCTTTACATGCACCATTGACACATCTGTCTCCTGCTGGGAGGCGTGAGTCTGATGGAAAGCTCCGCACTTCAGAAAATAGAGTATTATACCTTGTGATTGCATGCGAGTCGGTCTCTACAGTGCTCTTTTGAAATGCATAGGAAAGACCATGAATAAAGAATAAGGGCAGCAGCTATTGCCTGAATGTGTTCTTGTCTGGGAATAAATCACACCGTGCGCCAACCGAAAGGTTTAGCTTTGTGAGGAATTAAAAGCTGCCTTGTGTCCTTGCTTTATGATAACATTTGTAAGCGGCGCTCCTTAAACAAACATTTAAAGGAACAGAACATCTTAAGTTTCTTTATTAAATTCAGCTAAATTGGCAGGGCAAGCACTGGAGTGTGCTTATAAGTTTCTAAATAATCACTGAAGTCATTTGTCATTTGATTCAGCAATGGTTGGCTTCGTGAATTGGCAATTTTGACTAGTTCATAGATTCAAGTGTAACTTGTTAGCTTGACTGAAAATGCCCATTTAAACATTTGATCAGAGGAGGACCACAAACCAGTGGCTAAGTAAAAGCTTTGGCTTAAAAGGCAGTTGAAGATTGTTATTATTGGATCAATTGAGCAATTTAACTAGTAAATTACAGGTTTGTGCCATTTGGGATCCATCTATTAATTGTCCATTTGGTTTAACAACCAATGTTTTAAAATTAAATAATGGCAATAAAAACCTTTAACACTGACTGTTCAGGCCATAAACAGCTGATCACCTCAACAGCCAAGTGACACTGTGGATCCATTAGCACAGGTGGGAGTTTCATAGCGGTAGTCCCACATGAGTGTGTGTGTGTGTGTGTGTGTGTGTGTGTGTGTGTGTACATGAGTGTGTATTACCTTACCGGTTGTGTGCTTACTTGCTCATTAGCTTATATTTAGACTAGAGACTGTTTAACTCGGTCGATGTGTTTAAAAACTTGTTGTGCCATCTGTTACTTGTAAGTGTATGCACCTCTCAAGTATGATTCCAACCTTAACAAAGGTTAATTGATTACTTTAAATTGGCATTGACATCAATATACAGTTGATTCCGGTTAATTGGACCACCGGTTAATGGGACCAGCCGCTTATTCAGACCAAATCCTAAAGTACCGAATCAAATCCTATTATATTCATGTCATTTTATTCCGCTTATTTGGCCCAAATTTCCGCTTAGTCGAACCAAAAACATGTGCAGTATGTAATATCTCTTAGTTTTTTCTCGAGTTTCTCCCCAGCCCTCTACTGCCACCTACAGGTCTTTGCCTAAAATTTCCATTTACAACAAAAAAGGAGCCAAAGTCACTTAGCCACTGCTAAACGGATCAAATCACACTGGATCAGTTCTTCAAACGTTTACTGGAATTGAGTAAGAACTTGGTTTTTTTACAGTATTATGCTTCACATGATGACTATCTATGCATTGTGTTGTAGATTGTTTCGAAAAACTTGTTTGCAAATTTATTTTTCAATGAACCAAGTTGGTAAGCAACAGTAGTTCTTGATTGTACGTTCGCTATACGTGTAAATCACACAATAAAGGTTTAATAAACATTTAATGTTACATAAATTATAGCACGTCCCATCTTGTAACATATGTTCATTTAATCAGACCAGCCGCTTATTAGGACCAAAACGATGTCCCGATGTGGTCCCATTACCCAGAATGGATTGTATATATATACAGTCTTGTGTGGTGTTTTGTAGATAACCTCGTGTGTTTGTGTGTCGCTAAAATGGCCACTGATGACACTGAAGTTCCTTTCTCAATAGTCCAGCAGTGGCGGTTTGCAGAGGTTTGATTTGAATCCAGCACTTTTAACCCCATAGGCTACCACAGCATACATTTCAGAATGTACACAGCAATCAGAACCTGGCGCTTGTATCTAGACTTTATGCAAATGAGATAGGGTAGTATAATATTCTCACACATAGAATGAGCTGCACATTTGGGTTGTAACTGCTTATGTCTATGCCTGGGGTCCAATTATCGTTTTTTAAATTTTTTTTTATTTGGTGCCACCGAGGTGACGGTCTATGACTTGGCAGTTTCTGCACAAATTGAAGCCTAGCTCTGCTTTCGCTGCCTGAAGGTCCATAAATATTTTCAGCACAAAATGATGGGATTCCAAACCACTCCAAGGCCCTATTTCAAGCAAACCCATTTATTTTTATCCTCTGCTAGGAATGATCTATTTCTCCCTAGCACCAGCTTTTTTATAAATCACAATCCTGACAGTCAAGCCTGCGGGCTAATGGCTTTTGCACCAACAGATCTGAATATGTGAATGCGATTTGTGATAGAATAAAAGCTTTTATGTTTAGGCATAGGAAGTGTGTCTCATCGTCAGCCTAATTATAGCCATAAAATACCAACAAAAACACTATAAAACATAAATGATTGCCTTGTCAAAAATTTCAGGGTAGGCATTTATGTCTCAAATAAGGCTGGGACTGTTTGATGGTGGCTGTCCGCTAAAAAGAAAGGTCGGCTACTGTTAGTTAATTCAGGAACCGTTAGGGCAGGGATCGATAAAATGTGAGGGAAGCAGATGTCATGCTTGAACATGCAGTGTTAAAATGTAGAGCAGATTTTCTATGGTCATTCAGTCAAATTGTTCTGTCGGTAGCCTGTTCTAGGTACATGTAAAATTATGAGCATTGACCCAGGCTTCGGAATTCTCAAATCAGTCAAATCACACAGTGAGCTGTGCAGTATTGTAGAGGTGTCAAGAAAGGTCTACTCAGCGTAGGCTGCTAAATATAGGGAGTCAACAACTGGCACGTAACGAGACGCAGCCTCACATTATCCACACGGCTCTGAATTAATGGTGTCAAGGTAGAATATATCAGGACGTTATGATCGCCATCTAAATCACTGAGGACAAAATAGGAGCTTTTACCACCCTGTAGTCGGAGGCACAAGCCTGGTGATTTATGAATGGCTTCCTTGCTGTGCTAGGCTAAGAAAGGTGAGCTCCTGCTGATGAAATAGAGGTAATTTATTCTGATCCCGGGCTTGCCACTCGATTTTGTTCTGTTCTTTTCCGCTGACACAATTTCTTCAAACGATTTTGACATTTGCCGTATTTAGCTTGGCTTGACGTTGGCTGTCTGAGCAGGGAGCTGGATGACAGTCGAAAAAAAAAATCCGTTTGACAGATTTTGCCTGACACAGCCTGTTTACCGAGCATTAGGTACACACAATAACTACAGCATTGCTTTCGCAAGGCTTACTTGGACAGGATTACTTTTCCATGTAGAGGTGTGGGCTTGGGATTATAACTGGCTTTGATTTCATCATGAAATCCACCGTGGTGGTAGATATTCCTGTCTAGACCATCATGTCACTTAATTTTTTATTGACTTGGCTTTCCTGGAAATATTATGCTGTGAATTGAGATGCTGTATATACTGAGACACACCAATAAGCTCTATATTGCTTAATCTTCTGCCCAAGTGAAGCCAAATCAAGCATTATTGATTGGGTTCAAGAGGACTGGCAAAATTCTTTTAACATCTCCAGTTAACAAAAACGTTCCTAACTATAGAGCTAAATGCACTCACTGACAAAAGAAAAGAACTCTGCAAAAAGGACCTGGTGGAATCAAGGGTTTTAAGGGTTCTGCCAGTTTCACAGTATTATGATGGTATTTGGATGAGACATTATTCTACATAGGTTTGTAGCATATTGTACTGTCAAGAATACATATGTTATATAATGTGTATACTGTGTGGTGTATATATATATATATATATATATACTGCAAAAGTCCCTGAGCCACAACAATTCTTATTACTGTCCCTAGTCCCTCTTAAACAAACCAGAAATTGAATTATGAATCAAAGGTTTATATATATATATATATATATATATATATACATATATATATTTGTGTGTGTGTGTGTGTGTGTGGCGGCTGCTGGTCTTTCAAACAGGCAAAGCTCATTGTAAGCTTACATCATAACATTTTTTAACATATTTATACACAAATTCTGCCCCCTGTTCCTTTTCAAGTATCATGGCATTTATCAAATTATTCAATGACCCTTGAGTTTCAAAGCAATGAAAAAAAAACCTATACAGTAGACCATATTTTTTTTTTACATTTTTCCAGCATTTAGCAGACACTCTTATCCAGAGCGACTTACAATTAATACAGTCATACATTTTTTTTAAAGCAATTGTGGGTTAAGGGTCTTGCTCAAGGACCCAACTGTGGCAGCTTGGCAGATGTGGGATTTGAACCCTGGCCCTTCTGGTCCAGAGTTCAGTACCTTAACCGGATTTGAACCCTGGCCCTTCTGGTCCAGAGATCAGTACCTTAACCGCTAGGCTACCACAGGCCACCATATAAGAAAACGATTTGGTGAAATCTATAGCATTAATGCTATGGGAATGTATGAAAAGATAACAACATCGAGTCAGTAGATTTGTCATATGGAGCTGATTCTGGAACGCACACCGTCCGTGTATACAGACACGAACACGGTATATGTATATATGTATATATATATATATATATGTGTATATATGAAGGTTTTTGGTTACTACAGGGTTTACTTCGTCCCACAAAATTATACAAATCAGAATGCATGAAGCTGTTGCTCAGTGTGAACAGTTTTTTGGCACGCTACAAGATATTTAAAATAGAGCTTAACAAAAGAGACGTGCCTTTTTTGGTTAAAGTATTAGATATACCCTGAATTCACTGGGTTAATAATTGCTCTGAATCAGTCTCGAGAGTTAATGCATTCATAATATGCTTCTTCTTTTGCATCTCCGATCTCATTCTTAGATCTATCGCATTTCTGTCATGCTACCCGGCTAGTCAGCAGTACCCAGCATGCTGTTCGGCGATGCCGTTCTACTCGGTGCTTAGCAGCGTTTCTTTCACATTGCTGGATCTTTGAAGTGTTAGAGTTTGTGTTTTTGCTTTTCCCTGTTAAGAAGTTACATTAAAAACGCACAAGGTATGGAAAATTAACACTGTCTACCACTGTGTACTGTGTGTAACACTGTGTTGAACCGGCTACCACGTTAAAATATTGCACCATACAAGAAGGTTTTAACTTAAAGCGATCAGTTAGCCTTTAAGACGCAAGCTGTGTCGAATAATTATAGCAAATTTGTTAATGTGCTGTTTATCAGTTTATCTGTTTAACATTCTTCTACTTTCATTACAGTTTGAAGATAACAGCTTATAATGTTTTAGTATTAGACATATCTGTACTTTTTTTATGTTGATCTTTTACACAGTGCCCATGCAGGAATCGTTTAACCTGATTAGACAGGCTAATGTAATTAATACTACAGGATCTCTGTAATTACAGTCCTGCCTAAATTTCCATATTTTTTAACGACATGTTTACGTGCCTGGAAAACATTACGGCAGATTTTAACTATCATGAATTGGCCTTTCTATAATATAAATAACACCGCGTAATATAAATCAGTTCGTGATCATTCATTCTTCTGAACAGACACACTCTTATGGGGGATAGATGTCTAAGTAGGGCTGCTAGGTGGATAGTGGTGTTGAAATGCAGGCCGTTTTTTGTGCTCGTTGTGCTGGTAGTGAAAAGATGCAGAGTGCAGGTCACTCAAAGAGCATCCATCCTGTTTACTGCTTACTAAAAATGTTGAACACTATCCATTATTTTAAATGCTTACTACAGTCATTGTCAGTCGTTGACTCTTCTTGAACTACATTGCGTGTTTCCACATAAATGGACATTTTTGCTAGAGGAAAAGGTGAATGAGTGTGGGTTTTTTGTTCTGGGATGTAAAAGACTCTCATGTTTTTGCATTAATATTCGTGCTAGTCTGTTCTGGGGGTTTTACCCATCATGTAAAGATGGTTTAAAAACCCTGAGGACCCATCGCAAGTCTGAGTGCTTCTGAGTAGGATGGTCGTATTGATCTTGTGACAGTACTTCCATTAATTTTTTTCACACAACTTCTTGTGTATAAAATTACCAATCATATACAGGTACTCTGATATACGATGGGGATATGCTCTGATAAATCCACTGTGCCTTAAATTTAGTGCAAACCGAGGACTTTAAAATATATTGATCACAAAAATTAGGGGATAGTTCAAAATGAAATACCTCCTAATGAAATATCCCCTAATATTTGTAAGCAGTGTGCTACTTGTTAATTCACTGAACAGGTATAACATCATCACCTACTTGTTTCTGCACTCATTGTCCATTTTATAAGCTTAACATACGCACTTTGTAGCTCCACAATCACAGATTATAGTCCATCTGTCCATCTCTACATATTTTTAGTCCCCTTTACTCTTTGTTTTTTAGTGGCCAGGACCACCACAGGATTACTATTAGGGTGGTAACATTGTCAGTACTGCACCACCGGTAATGGTGGTGCTGTTATGAGTGGATTAGACACAGTAGTGCTGCTGGAAGTTTTAATCACCTCAGTGAAATTGCTGGGCTGAAAATGTTCTCTACCTACCTAAAAGATCTACAAAAATATGATACGTGTCTAATAGAGTGCACAGTGAGTGTTTTAAAAACTCCAGCAGCACTGCCGTGTCTGATGAATTCACACCAGGACAATGTTATCACGTCATCACATGTCATCACATGTCAATAATGTCATAATCGTGTGTGTGCGTGCATGTAGGTGTACTGGAATATTGGCCAGAAGGTCCAGGGTTCAAATCCCACCTCTTCCAAGCTACCACAGATGGGTCCCTGAGGATTGCTAGTATTATATGACTGTTTGGATTGTGAATCAATCTGGATAAGGGTCCCTGCTAAATGACATAAATGTAATTGTGTGTGCGCGTGTGTAGGGCCATCATAAAATGGATAGTACCTGTAATAATAATCAGCACAACAATTTAAGTGAACCTGACTCTCATGGACTTATCCTCATAGCCACCTGACAAGCACTGATGGGGGAACTTGACAGAGAAAGAAAGCATTCAGTACCATCACAAGATGCCCTTTGGAGTATATAAAATCATTCTAGGATTACTCTTATCATGAAATGTTGCCAAAACTTATGGAGTGTGTCATTACAGCAAATAGGAGAACATTTTTTTTCTCAAATATTTTACTTCTCACTCATTATTATATTATTTGTAATTAAACCTTTTTTTTTTACATTTAAGATGACAAAAGAAGAATTTTCACTAGTGCTCGCAGACCCTCACTGGCCCTCACTTTGTCAGGAAAACATCTGAATATAATTGTATCCTATCCGAATAAAGTCAAGTCATTAGGTCAATTCTTTATTAAACATCCTCCAACACAAAATTTAAGAATGAAGCACACTAGTATTTAATAATAATTATAACAATAAGAATGTATAGTTTTAGCAAATACAGGTATGTGTCGTTTAATGACCATCTGATCCGTTCGCTTTAACAACCACGGTCCTAACAATTATGATAAATCACAATAGGAAATCTGTCTTCTTATCTCTGTACGTTGCAGCCGTAAACATTTTGGGATATTTCATTATGGGATGTTTCATTTCGAAGTATCCTCTCATTTTTGTGAACAGTATAGTTATCCATGAGGGGTTTTGCAGAGAGAGGAAATAGGAGAGTAAACGCGTTTGGCTGAAAATACTGCAGTAAGTATATGCGCCTGTCCTTTTGTAAGTAGTACACCCCACTATATTATATCCCCTCATTTTTGTGAGCAGTGTACTTTATATAAACTGGTTGGCATTTATTAGTTGAGTCTCTGTTTAATCTGGCTGATCTTCCAGCTTCCGTAATACTCCATTCTGTTTTTTTGTGGCTTCCGTCAAACAAAAGTATCAGTCACCCCAGTCACATGGGTATGTCTGATGTAATTAGGTTTTTTTTTTTTTTTTTTTGGGAATGCACCTCTATATTTGCATTGCAGTAGCATAAAAAAAGTTTGTGACTATAGTCTGGTAAAGTCTGTGTCAACGCAACCATTTCACAAAACGTAAAGCGGTCGTTAAACAGCGCATACCTGTATGCTCTGCAAATGCATTCATCTATGTCCAAGGCTTTTTTGTGAGGGAATGTACACACATATATATTATAATATATATTATAATATAATCCATAATCCAACCCGTATTTTTCTCTCCCTCTGTGTGCTAAGGTTCCTAAAATATTTGTTTCATCTTCTTATCATTATTTAATGCACACACTGGCTCATATAGACCCCTCACACAACCACACATCCACATAGCTAACGCAATTGAACACTCTTAATTACTACTCACTGTCAGGAAATGGATCTCAGCACCCAAGCGTTTCAAAAGAGTTGCGTTCTTCAATCAGTAATAATTTTCATTTTCCTCGCCACTGCTTTCAGTCCAACCCTACCCTAAAGTCTGTTTACGTTTCGGACTCCCCAATTTGGAGAGTTTCCAACAACTGGGGGTTAGGCAGGCAAAACGAAATGGTACCATTTTTCAAAAATTCAAATTGTTCTTAAAAAGGTTCTTAAAATAAGTAACTCGGCCAGAAGGAATTCCGGCAAAATCCAGGAAACCTGTTAAGAGAAACACGTCTTTAATCAAAGTTGTCATTTCCACCATAAATCCCAGTCCGAAAACTGTTACAATACAACAGATTACACGATGTCCACATGTCCCGGGTGCATTCTTCACATCTGGTGCCGATCTGTGCCAAGACCAGACCAAGCCTTGATGACTGTGGTGGGTTAATTGGTCATGTGTCGAGGATCTCCTGCACTTGGGTAGGTTCATGAGGAAGGCTGGTCGCGTTTGGTAGCGCCTGGCCATGTCCCACTGAGTTTTGCTGGATCTCCATGGGAATACCCGGCACATTCTCTCGTGTGGGAAATTCGCGTGACTGCTTGCGATACTCGAGGAAGGTGCACACTTTGGTGGCTATTGCGACCACGTTCTTGCCGACAAAAATGGTAGAGACCCGGCTGTCCTGAAAGAGGACCATGTTGATGCCACGTATGAGAATAGTGACTACGTTGATTGTGACCAGGCTGAGCATAGGGTAGAGCATCATCTTTTGGGGGGACACGTTTTCACCCTGTACGCTGATCTCGCTTAACGATACGCAAGGCAGGATCAAAAGAAGAATGTAGCAGTAGAAGAACATCAGACCTTCTGCCCAAATTGGAAGTCCTGTCCGTTGGGGCTCCCAAAGGTTCGCCTGGATGTCAAGTAAATCTAGTAGGTCCAGTGCCACCCAGAAGAGCCTTCCTCTCATGTCCTCTTTCTTCCTAAACGTCCGAACATATTCCATGCTATCCAATGCCACCAGGACCAAATAGAGCCCTGGTACACAGACTGACAGAAGTAAAGTTAGAGCCTTCCTGGCTACGGTCTCCAGGCTTTTGCGGTCAGCCTTGCAGTTCTGGAAGACGAAATAAAGCTTGATCTCCAGTACAAAGATGTAAAGGAACCACAGGATCATGGCATAACCGCGGCGTGCTGTTCTAACCTCAGCTCCTACCCACACAGCTACATAGCGGAGTACTATGAGGAAGCAGACGTCCCCGACCAGGACAATGATGCAGACGCCGATCTTGCGTGGCCCCTGGTTCTGCTCGACTAGATAGGCATCCATGAAGGCCATACTGGTCATGATGACAATGGTGGTGAGACAGACGTGCCGTTTGTCCGGTGGTGGCAGCACCATGGCGAGGGCCACCACCGACTCGCCACCGCTATCACAGAATCACAGCTACTGTTGACTTTTCGTGATACTTGAGCCGAAACAGTCCCTTTTCAGTCACCCGGACAACGTGCGACACTGGAGCACTTGAGCACAGGCGTTTTTGTAAAAGCCGTCTTCAGCAAACATTCTGTTCTGTTCAATTGTAAGACAGTCATCTTTATGATCTAATCCTAGAGATTGACCGTCCAGGGTTTTCCCTACAATAAGAGTATTCAAGGTGTTTCCAATAGACCATTTGTTTCTGGAGGAGAAGCAGTTTGACGGCAACACTAGAGCTGAGCTACTTTGCTTTGAAAATGCAAGTCTTGGAACGGAAAAAGAAGAGAAATACCAGGCTCGCTGCCTAGTTTTTGGCAGGCGGTTCCTCTCTGGCCTACTAAATGGAATAGCTATCAGCTCATTACTCACCGAGCATCCATTGATCCTGCTTGAGAAACGAGACTGTGGCCTAACCACACCTCAGCGCTTATTGACAAAGTGCCAGGGTTTGTCCACAGCCACAGTAAAGGACCTGACTGAGGGAGGAGTCCTTAGCACACGTTCACCAAATGTTGTCCTTGAAGGATAATGGGCGCCAGAACGATATCCACGGTTTGCTGAGTTATCAGAGTGCTTACAAAATGTATATGCTGGCTGTAGATCCACCCGACTGAGCCAGAATGTCTGTGTATTTTAAGTCTGGAGACAGTATGTTAAGGATCAGGGAACACCGGGCAATTGACTCCGTGGACTGCCCATTCATCACCCAGGTAGCCACGCGGCATTTTAGGAACCAATGCTCATCTAAGGCTCTTGGAAAGGAAGGTTATCTTGCTCGTCTTCATTCTTGTCCTTTTGCCTGGAATAGAGAAAGGAGAAACAAGCATGTCAGCACAAACCTGCGGATAATGTACGTTACACACACAGCGTAGATAATATCAATAACTGAAACACTCATTATGTTAGAGCTTTTCATAAGGAGCTGTGTAACACATGGAACAGAACATTACTGTGCAGTTGTACAGTGCTGTCTGATTGCTGCTTATCAGATACATCAAGTCAGCTCTCGCTCTTCCACTTTTCAGGGAATCTATACAACAGCGTATCTTAAGACGGGCAAAGTCATCTCTCATTCGTCTCGTAAACATTCCAAATGCATTTCCGCACATTATAACACAATACAATCAAGCTACTTAATGAAAAATAGACGTTAAAGCTCTCTCAGTCATAGTGGCCAATGCAGAGCAGATCCTCAGAATTTTTTTTTACAAACTTTTATGGTTGCCCCTCCAATATATTCATTGAAACATAATTTTATCATTTTAAATCTAGCATATATAATATATAAAAATATAATGTCTTTCTCCCGATTGTTGATTTTACGTTTAGTAAAAGGCATTGCTTTTTTATTTCTGGAGCGTAAACAATGCAAAACAATGCTCAATTCTTCTAGAAGGTGTTAAGCAAAACATAATTTCCTACAACTAAAATAATTACATTGAAAATTAGAAACTGTTAGGCCCAGTTTGTCAAACACATTTTTGTATCAGTTGTGTGCGAAAAGTTCTATACAATTATAATTGTATAGAAAACATTTGGAGATATTTCGAATGAGATGAAATATTAAAGTTGAAACATACAACTATTTAGAGAAATACTAGCCATAAGAAATACTCATATAAGCAAGTTTGTTATAAGGAGTTATTTGCAGTTTGTATTAGGTACAGAGCGTGTATGACTTAGCTACATCCACCAGATAAGTTATACAAATAAAGCGAAGATGCATCAATTATACATGCTGTAGCAGGTCCTAAATACACTACTCAAATACTGAGAATATAAATTGGTAATCAAATGTGTGTAGTTGCATTCATGTTTGCACTTGTTCTATAACAAGACATGAAGTCTACAAAACTGAATGTGCAATTCTGCGCAAGGTCTTATTCCACCATTAGATTAAATATACATGTTTTTTGCAATATTAATTATTTCTTATGCTCTTTATTAGAATGCAACCAGAAAATACATGAAGCAGTATTACCAAACTGAAAACAAATCAGAAAAAACAGCCTCTATAGGCCACAGAATTAAGTATTTTGTTTGACCTCCAGCTTCATCATGATGCCAGTTTGACCCTCCTGTCATCTAAAATTTGATGGGTAATGCTTTATGAAAGAATAACAGCTCGCAAATATTGGAATGACGATAAGAGGTAAAGTACAAATTGCATATGGTTTATAGTTTTTAGTTTTAAAAATGGGTTGTGGCTGATTCTTCAAGCACAACAATGACCCAAAACATACAGCCATGGCAACAAAGGAGTGGCTCAAAAAGAAGCACATTAAGGTCATGGAGTGGCATCTCCAGACCTTAATCCCACAGAAAAGCTATGGAGGGAGCTTTAAAGTTGATAACCTTGCTTATAAGCTTATAAATCTTAATGATTTATAGATGATCTGCAAAGAGAAGTTTACCAAAAATTCCTCCTGACGTGCCACCATTACATTTGTGGTTTTAGAAATGGTTATGGTTAATAAT